>JAHWFP010207618.1:950-23694 GCA_023313725.1 Lithobius niger | reverse complement strand
TTTTACTTGCGACAGGCGGCATGGGCATCAGAAGCCCCTTTTCTGTCCGAAAATGCCAGGGATGGCTGAAGTCAGTCTTGAACCGGTGACCTAGGGATGCACTGAATACCGAATACCGAATATATAACCAAATATACAACCGAATAGTTAAACTGCCGATTACCCGGCACCAAACAATTTACATATTCGGCCGAATACTTAACTGAGTACCTACAATTTAAACATATTTGACCATTTTTTTCCTTCTTCTTTCCTGCCTAGCTAAATGTTCTTACATTCACACAATTGCATAAATATATACTAAAAAATATTCATCCGAATACCAACAAATCTTAACACTATTCGGCTGAAAACCAAATATCACTATTCGGCCAAAATCAGTATTCAGCCGGATACTTGAATTTTTGGCTGAATACCAAATAATTACCGAATATTCGTAAATAAAGAAATCACAAGGTAAAGGGTAAAAGAAGCAAGCAGTCTGCATTAAAGACTGGCCTTGTGAGGAAACACAATACACTAATCTGAGAAAGAAAGAAAAGACTACTGCCCCGACTGGGACTCGAACCCAGGACATCCCGTTTACTAGCCGGGCGCTCTAACCACTGCGCTATCGGGGCGGGTACTGGCTACATGCTCCAGCCGAGCTAAGTAGCTGTTCACTCTTTCTCAGTGGTGACCTAAAGATCACAAACAAACATACAAGGAAGGAAAGCAACTTTGCTTATTGGCCTCCACACTAGAAATAATGCAAGTAGTAAATAAAGCCTGTAGCCAGTACCCGCCCCGGTAGCGCCATGGTTAGAGCGCCCGGCTACTAACGAGAAGTCCTGGGTTCGAGTCCCAATCAGGGCAGTTGTCTTTTCTTTCTTTCTCAGAATAGTGTATTATGTTTCCTCACAAGGTCAGTCTTTAATGCAGACTGCTTGCTTCATTTACCCTTTACCTTGTGATTTCTTTGTTTATTTACTACTTGCATTATTTCTAGTCTGGAGGCCAAGAAGCAAAGTTGCTTTCCCTCCTTGTATGTATGTTTGTGATCTTAAGGTCACCACTGAGAAAGAGTGAACAGCTACTTAGCTCGGCTGGAGGCTGTAGCCAGTACCCGCCCCGGTAGCGCGGTGGTTAGAGAGCCCGGCTAGTAAACGGGATGTCCTGGGTTCGAGTCCCAGTCGGGGCAGTAGTTTTTTCTTTCTTTCTCAGATTAGTGTATTGTGTTTCCTCACTAGGCAAGTCTTTAATGCAGACTGCTTGCTTCTTTTACCGAATATTCGGTGCATCCCTATGTCCCCCATGGCAGAATCAGCGCGACGTACGTCGCAGACAGTGAAGGCTGCCGCAGACAAATGTTGGCGAAATGTCTGCCGTTTTGTCAATTTTTGTCCGATTTTGACATTCCAATACACCATTTTAATCATCTCGACGAGATCTTTCCATTGGTGGAGTATCCAGATCAATAGGATAAAGCACTGAAAAGTTATTCCATAAAAACCAATAAACGTGTGTAACCATATGATAAAAACAGATTAGCTGCAAATTAATTTTTTCCCGACAAGTGGTGTCGCAGACAGTTGCAGAAAGGGCCTATGGCATACGAGATAGTCTTGCTAACCATCAGGCCACCTTACCCTACGATAATTCGGAAACCATTTAAGGTGGCGAGTTGGGGTTTGCGATATTCTTTTCAGGATTTCTGAACAGTTGAAGGCCTCATAACATAAAGTTTAGTTATCGTACTGTAGGCCAAGTCTTCGTTTGTGAGTTTCTACCATAAATAAAATTAGTGTTCACTAAAAAAAAAAAAAAATGACGTGAACCTAAATTTAATTCCAGTTTTGCTTATAGCAACCAAATCCCCCCCCCCCCCCGAGGTCTTATTTACAGCGAGTTGTTGAGCTTGTGTAGGCTACGTTTTTTTTCGGCCGTCATATTACAGAGTATCTTTGTATCTTTTTTTTTCTTTTTTACGCAGTAGCCTAAGTGTCCCATCCCATTCACTTAGAACAGTCTGTAGAATAATATTGTCTGTCGAGTGGAAATTACCACTCGGCAACTACTTAACATTTTTTTTTAATATTTATTTAGTTGCTCTTCGTAGCGAGCTCCTGTGAGTCACACATGTTGAAGCTAGTTACACGAGTATTGATTTGTTTCGCAGCAGCACGTGGAAAAATTGCCTGACGGTGCTTTTTTTTTTCCCCTACAGAATTCAATAAGGCATAATCTTTCGCTAAATAAATCTTTTCGGAAGGTGCCAAGGACGAAAGATGATCCTGGGAAAGTAAGTTTTATTTTTTTCTGAGAGTTGCCTAATTTATGTTTGAAGCTTTTACTGTAGATTATTTAACTTACTGTTGTACTTAATATATCCCATTTGATTTGCTTATACCGTACTGGTTTGTATTTTTTTTTTTAATAGTTAGGGCAACAGAAATATGACAAACGGTGTCAGGATGCTGTCACCTGCCGAGGTGCCCCCACCCCCCCCCCCCTTCTCCACTGACCAGAAATCCTGTGTTTTTATACTGTTGGTTCTATAGGTGCAGCTTCATATTTTTCTCAGTTTGCCATTGGTAGGTAGAGTAAAAGTTTTTCATCGCCAACTGAGAAAATTGTGTTGCCAATTTAAAAAAATTTGTGTTTCTACACTCTGGAAGCCAGTAATCAATTAAAAAAAAAAAATGTAAGAAACTCATTGAATCAAAACTCATTAGGTACGTAGGTTTCGAAACCTTTTTGAAAATAAAAATATAGAGATCCCTCTATCCCTAATATTTCTTCGGACTCTTTACTTCTGATGAGCTTTAGCTTGGAATTAAGAATATCGCAAAACGGATGAAAACCGTTACAAAATGTGCAAAAAGAACTGAAAATGCGTCCAGTTCTTTTCAACCTCATCACCCATAAATCCATCCGGCGAATTGGCCACCAGATAAATAATTTAATCGCCAACTGGCGAGTGGCCGATCAATTTCTGCACTCGTAGTACTTTTAGTGCATTTTAATTTTTTATTATACTGTGCAGCAATACACAAGTGGATAATTCTGCATTGTTTAATTATAAATGTTCAGCCATTGATGATTTAGTTTGCTAATTATTTTGGTTTAAATTTGAATGGAAGTGCAATAAGAAATGCATTTGATTGTTGTTTCACAGTCAATGCACACACGCTCGAACCTCCTTGAATCATTCTCCTTTCATCGTATTGCTAAATAATACCGTAAATCGTGGATAAAACGCCCATGGGCTTGTACAGTTAATTTGGCAAAAATAGGGGGGTGGGCTTTAGATCAAGCATTATCAATTTTTTAACCTTTCTGGACATCTACTACAGACAGAAAACTCGAAACTTTTGAACGATCTCTGAAAGACCAATTTTTACATTCTTTTAATTGCTGTGAAGAAGGGAGGAGGCTTAGGTGAGAGATGCCCAGGCCTTGTGCAGGTGCTAGGAGCTAAAGGAAGAGTCCACTATTACTACAGGGAGGGAGAAGGGGCCAGTAGACATAGCAAGCAGTACTATCTTTATTCACATCATATAACTTTTAGATTTAGATTTTTGTTTTTCGTAGAAAAACAACAATTTTAGGGGTGGGCTTTAACTCCACTATTTCATGATTTTGACTTTACAGCATTTTAGGGGGTGGGCTTTGGCTTCAACTGGGCTTTTAATACACGATTTGCGGTATCTGAAACTCACCAAGTCTGCTAAAACCCAGTCTGGTATTACAGTAACCTTAAAACATTGTTAATAGAACTACTGTGAAAGTCAAATTCAACTGACAGTAACCTTATGATGACTCTCGTCTATTTCAACTGACGTGGTTGCGAATTGAGCCAAAATAAGGTTTTACCAGCTGTCAACGAATACTGGCTGTATTCCTTTGACATTGCAGCTTATGCATCTTTCTGCCATTCAAACAATTTCCTGGTTGTACAGAAGAATGTGTACTAGGATGGCAGGTTGGGTCTCCTAGGCAACCAGTAATGAAAGCTATGGTAGGCTGTGATGATCACCATCATGGATTATGCCTCCATCCCCCACCTTTAAGCCAGATGCATGTAAGGCCTAAATGCCTAAAGTTTACAATTTCACCATTGAATCTGGTTCATTTCTTCAATCCTATGAAGACGACATGCTCATTTTTAGAAATGAAACTTCCTCAATTTCAATACTAAATTTCAACCTTTCCTAAGGTGGAGTTGTGTCAACTATTGGGTTTTGTCTCAAAAAGTTAGTAATAAGTCATGTGCCAATATTGCTAAATCTAGTGATCTTTCTCCAGACTTAAGCATCCTGCACACAAAAATTGTCATTTATAAATTACGTGCCTTGCAGCTGGCTGAGTAAACCTCCCAATGGTTTCACAACTTTGCATAAAGAAAATTGGTAAGCTGAGCTAATCCAAATATTTTAAATTTTAGCAGTTTTATAATATTGCATAAAATGTGAATGATACGGGGGTTTAAATCACCTTTTACTTTGTTACGTAATATATTTATTACAAACCAGCAAACAATTGAATTTTAACTATAGCCATGACACCAGCAAAAATATTTAGCCACCCTGTTAAAATACATACAGAATTTTAACAATATCCATGACATCATCAATACAAATATGTGACCTATCTGCAAAAAGCACAAAATATTTTAGACGAGGATGGCTAAACTTGATTGAAAAAATTATTTTTTGTCTACTAAACGATTTTAATTACTGTAGAGCCGCTATTACCCGATTTAACAAGGACCCAGGCTTGTTTGGATTAGAGATCAATTGATAATCGGGTCGGCGTCGGCCGATACTTTTCATCTGATAATGTGATCAGCATTGGTGGAAGAGCAAAAACCTGTATTCATCTATCGCTAATTTGGATAATCAAATTATTTAGTTAATAGGGATGGGTCAGTTTCAATTTTTTGACTTGAGTTCCGGTTTCGGTTTTCACGCCCACAAAACCGCGATTTCGGTTTCGGTTTTTGCCACCATCCACCCCAACCAACTATTTCTAGTTTTTTTCTTGTAACAGTAGTACTGCTAGCTTCTAACTCTCTCCTACTTTCACTTTCAGCAGCGTCATAGACAATGGGTCTAGCTGTGGCACCATTTTCCGCTGTATTTTCTTTTTAATGACTAGGAAGTTTGCTATCATTTATACGTAGAAAATGATAATTAAAAAAAATTTAAAACAACAAATCAATTTTTGATTTTTCGAACACCATACGAAAAACTGACACAAAATCCGAATCGGTTTCGGTTACCGACCCATTCCTATCAGTTAATCATATTTAGCAAAGCAGTGAAATCACACTCTTTTCTTAGGGGAATTCTCTGTTTGGGAACTGTGCTTGGGAGAATTGTAAGAAGCTTTTGGATCAAATGGCTTCGAGAAACCAAGAGTGAACAAGTTGATTTTTTATTCTTCTCTGAAAACGGTCAAATTTCTAGAGAATGGGTGTTCGCAGGCCTCGATTTATAAATTTTTTTTTTTGCCGAGTCATGCCCTAAACTTAGCTCTCCTGAGTGGCTACCTAGATGCAAATTGGTTTGCTTTGGTGCAAATTAAAACCAGATGTAATTTGTTTTTCTATGATAGGTACTAAGTTAATTTGTCGAAGTGGCTTTTTAAAGTCACTTTCTAAATTATTATTAGTGTTCAGCTGCTGAAGTTCTTCTGAAAAAAGTACTTTTCACATAGGCGATTTAACCATGGTGCCCCCCCTCCCCCCGCTTTACTGGATTCTGCAATGAATTTTACAGCTGCACAACATCTCACTTTATTTCCTGTGATATTTGATAACAATTAAAATGAAAAGCAATTTATAGATGTTATCAAGTGTCACATTGAGGTATTGTGCAGCTGTAAACTTGCATTCCAGAAGTCGGTAAAGGAGCCAAAATGTATAACGTTTTGACCTCGTTGACGTAGTTTACAGCGTTTCCTTAGGCGGCTTGTATCGTTATTCCCCAGTACTCCCCTTTCTAATGATCCTGAATTCGTTCGAGAGAGTACTGCATTTTTGATCATGATATTCAGTTGCATGTGATTCATCGCCCAACCGTAGTATTTAAGTAGTACTAGAATATTTACAAATATTGTAGTTTGTTGTGGTAACTCTGATTTGTTGGTTGGTATTTGTTGGTTGATATTTTTGTTTTTCATAGGGGTCATACTGGGCAATAGATGCTGATCCGCCTGACGACCTGTCGCCCACCAGAAAAAGGAGTAGACGAATTGTGAGTACATCTTGTGCACTATTGTCACTTAGCCAAATTGCCAAAACCACATAATTTAGTAAAATCTAGATCCATCAGTTCCAACTTCAGATCCGATTCCATTTGCCCTAAACAACATTAACTTTCCCCCCACAAAAAAGTATGTGTGTTCCAAAGAACAATCTTGATTGGTGGTGGTCATCTTTGGAAGTTTGCCGAATATGGTAGTTTTGCGTGATCTATGTATGTCGGGGAGTAATAAATCACTGAATAAATAGTCGACAGTGAGGTTAAAACTATTTAATATTCAAGGACGGAATTTTTCTGCAACGCGATCTGCGATGGGCAAAATGCAAAATTACACGATAAAATCGGCTAATTCGACCACGAGTGGGTGCAGCAACAAAGCAGCTAGAAGCCGGCAGTGACGTCACAACGCATGCGTGTGAAAACGAAACCGTAAGTATAAGATAGGGAACCACTAGAACACTCCTGTCAACGTTCTTTTCACGCGGATCCGAACAGGCATTTAAAAATAAAATTCGTAATTCTCAATTTTTTTTTTCATTAATGAAAAACCTTAAATATACCTGAAATTAAACGGAATTCCACGAAATGCGACATTTTCCACAGTAAACCTCAAATTCCATGATACAAAATTAGAGATGGGTCGGTTTCATTTTTTTGACTTCGGTTCCGGTTTCGGATTTCACGCACACAAAACCCGCGGTTTCGGTATCGGTTTTCTCTACCATCCACCCAAACCAGCTATTTCTAGTTTGTTTTCATGTAACATTAGTATTACTAGCTTTTGACTCGCTCCTGCTTTCACTTTCAGCAGCGTCATAGACCATGGGTCTAGCAGTGGCTCCATTTTCCTCTTCCTCTATTTTCTTTTTAATGACTGTCATTTATACGTACAAAATGGTAATTATTTGAAAAAATAAAAAAATAAAAACAGATCAATTTTTGATTTTTGAACACCATACGAAAAACCGACACAAGATCCGAATCGGTTTCGGTTTTCAGTAAAAACCGAAAATTCGGTTTCGTTTACCGACCCATCCCTATACAAAATGGAACCTAAACTCTGTAACCAACGTTGAATTCTTCGACATAATGTGTTATTGAACGTTTTTGGAAAGATGATAATTTTCCACGATCTTGGAATCGTGTAAAAACTCTGTCCTTGTTTGCTGCCAGTCAGTTACATATGTGCACACTGCACATCAATTGTTTGTAGATTTCAATCAACCTAACATAAAAAGAATATTATTAGCTTTGTGACAGCATCATGTGGGATCTCATGATGCCATCGTATATGACTCCCAACAATGCAAAAGGTGAATAATCTAAATGAAAAGTCAAGAAATGTATGTTGATGGCGTTCAAGTTGAAATCACTGATACTTTTATACGTACTGTGTTGTTGCGCCTTAGGGAATATGCAAGTGTTACGTCATCAAGATAGGTGGGGAGTGGAGGGGGGGTGGTGATGATGATTGCTGCCGGTGGATGGGGGAGGGGGGAATGACATTTGTGACGTAAGCATCATTCCCGCGGGAAAACAAATTAACAAATTTTGAAAGGTGGAACTACCCCCCAAAAGTCCTCAGAATACTAAGGACATACAGAAAATATACCCCCTCCAGCAGGAGGAATGATGTATATTGCAGAGGTTAAGCGATTGTTGTTGATTGCTGAACCTCCAGTACGACATCTGCTGGTGCGTGCAAGCCATGTTTGGTGTCCTTACCTCCTTGGGGACGTTGACCGAATTGAACTGGGCTCGAGTACCTTGAACCTCGCAGGCTGCGTGCAGATCTGCGGTTGGCCTTTAGGATTGTTCGTGGTCTGTTGCCCATGACATGCCCTTCTGTGATCATTGTTTCAGTAAGGCCACAAGCGGCCACTGTCTTTGTTGGTGGTTACTTCTTTGCTGTCTGGGTTGTCGGTACATGGAATTCGCTATCGGAGGAAGCTGTTCTTGCGCCCACTCTGGCACGTTTTTCCAGTTTGCTGGAGAGACTTCCACTCAGGGGGTTCTTGAAGAGACCTGAATTTTTCTTTGATTCTCCCGATGACACTTTTCGCCCGATTTTAATGTTAAAGACAGTCACTTACACAAAACCAAAAATCGTCCAAGTTCCACTATTCAAACTTGAAAATTTTCGACCATCTCTGTTGATAATCTTCTTCAGGCAAGAGTCATGAGACTTGCACAACAACAACCACCAACGAACCTAAGACTTATACAAGTGGCTACGACCTTTAAGCTTCTTTCCACCCACGAGTGGATAAACCTTTTAATTATTATTATTATATACCGTATATATACAATAAATTAGATAACAAAATTTTAGAATATCTACCCAAAGCTGAATTGAAATAAATTCTAAAGATTGAATTAGTTAAAAAATATAAATTATAAAATTATTATTATTAATGACAAGGGGAGGATATTGAAAATGACCAATTTCTTAATGTCATAATACTTAAATGTTTCGTAATACTGTGTTGCACGACAACATTAAAGTTAATAACGTCAACTACTGCAATGGTCATCGTAGATTACAAGCACAAACTCTCTTACATTTCAATGAAGTCTGCAATCTGGTGCTCATTGCCTTTTGCTTCAGTCGTCCACAATTGGAACAAACACAATGGCTTTGTAAGTACCGTATGTACTTCATAAAGTAGGCGAAGTACGGTATGTGGTAAAAATGCGTAAACAATTATATTATCGTTGGATTTCATGGTGGTGCTTGCTGACTAAATATTTTTAAACTTTTTTAATTTCAGTCATCGCCATACAGCCCAGAGGATTCAGGGGGGTACCCCCACAGCCCAGCACGCAGTTCTTCAGCTGCATCACCTCCTATGTTATACAGTACATCTCCTCGATGCCCAACCACATCTACTACTAGTCTTCTATCATCGGTAAGCTGCGACGGTATTCTGTTAGCTGAATTATAATTGCTGCGTTGTCTGCTTCCTAAGAGCTGGTATTGTCGAGACATTGTTGGGACCAACGCGAGGGAACAAACGATAACCTTTGTATCGACTCATTCCAACATATCATCCCGACTCATTGTTAAGCAAGTGTTAGTGATTGTTGCTCGATTCCAAAATAATCATTTGGCGTACAAGGGAAATAAGAACTTGCCCCGACGACGGCTACAGGTAGGTTTAACCTTTAGGTAGGTTGGCTGACAGCACCACGAGAACATTCTACTCTTGAGAACGTCTATTCTCCTGCAAGAACAAGTTCTGTGGTTGAATCTTAATGTATCTTGCAAATTTTCAACAATATACCAACTGACTTCTTCAGGCTCGTAAAGAAAATGATAAGTTCTCTGGTTACATCTTCTTCGACTGTAGTTTTCGCTTGAAAAGAATGTCCGATATTTTGGAATTCGTTAGAAATTTGTAAGTTTGTGGTAAAGTATTTGTTTTATTTGGTTTACGTGATTAACTCGTAACATGACTTTTTTTTTGTAAATTCCTCTGTATAAATTTTATAAATTTTTCTGTTTTAGAAAATATGCATCTGTGATACATGACGTAGTTTGTATATTGGCGGGATGCACTTAAATTTGTTTTTGCTAGGAATGCTGGCCAGTTATCCCTATTAAGAATTTCTTTTCTCTCTGTATTAATAAAAACGTTCAATTTCAGGATGTAATCTTACCTGACAAAGAATTTTGCGGTGATAGCCAGACTTTTGGAGAGCTAACCGATTCATTTAGGGCTTTATACAAGAATGTTATTGAAGCAAATGGTAAGTGTACACTATTGTCAGTACGCACATTTACCCTTGCACTGTATTTAGTTAAGTATGAAATTACCAGAATGACACCAATTCTTGACTCGCTGTCTGTTAAGAATTGTGAAGCCGAAAAACTTTTTAATATGAAAACTCTGCAACATGTTCACATCACTGTTAAGTGCTAAAGGTTAATGAAGTGGTTCTCTAGAATCGGTTTTGTGGAATGGTTAGAGTCTTACAAAAAAAAATTTTGACCATGCATCAGCATTTTTACAAAACACTTCCTGTATTTGACGACCACGTCAGCCCGAGCCCCATTTACCCAATTGCTGCTGCTAAGTTGTCATTGCAAATTCGCGTCGACTAAGAGTAAGTCACATGCCACCAATTCGTCTCAGGATACCTGGCATAAAGTAAAACATAAATATCGTGCTCCACAACAAAAACCAAGCTGCTAGATTTTATTTCTTTGTAAAAAGTAAAGCGTTACCCGCTTCTGAAAAATCGCGAATAAAAATAAGCCACACGCCCTGAGAACCACGTAATTAACTTTTAGGTGCCATAGGGGCATAAGTTTCCATCTGTTGTGATATCTATGGTTTAAGGTTTTTTTAAAAAGGAATTTTTGAACTTGCTAAATCGTTGAACTAAAACTCGGCTAACGACTTCGAGATTGTGGCCAATGAATGGTTCAAAAAGATAATGAAACGGTGTAAATGTAATCGAAACACAAATAGCTGTGGAAAATCTTTCCCCTAAAATCGAAGATGCACTGCTTTTGACATCAGATATTGGCAGAGCTTTTCTACATCACTCGTTGGTACATCGCCATCGGCTTTAGAAATCAGTTGGTAAATGTCAGAAATGACAGTTTTTCGGCAGTCTTTTGCCGACAGCCAGTTTCTCGGACCTAAATTTAAGCGCATAGATATTTCTGGTTTTGTTTGCAACAATACAGTACCCCCAATAACGTCACAATCAGCCTTTTGTTTATTTAAGTTTTCGCCAACAGTTCTTCGCACAGACAGGTGGTTTGAGTGTGTAAGTATTTCGAATCTAGGGTGAGTGAATATGGAGAGTTTAGAACTAACACAGAAGCCAGAAAGTGTATCGTGGCTGCTACTGGAGTATCGTGAGGTTTTGCTATGCGTCTCATGCAAGGTGTGTTAAGCCTATAGCTTTTCCCGGCAATTGTTGTGCTGCACATGGATGTACAGACGCCGGCAAAAAACAGCCGTGTCTATTACCCATTTCGCAGCCCAATTCTTCCGTCGACACATCGATAACAAGAGGTATTTTTGTAGGATTGCATGCATAAAAAACTTCTATTGTGGAAAGTGTTGGCAGAGGCAAAGGAATGCTTGGGTTTGCCATAAAATGGATATTTGTCCGGTTAGAAGTCTTGGTAAATAAAAGAATCCATCATTGTGTCCGTATTTGCGTTACTGCCCAGCTGCTGATTATAATGTATTACAGGCTAAACTGACAAGTGTGGGCATGAGGATTTTTTTTTTTTGAGGGGGGGGGGGGGAAGGCATAGCCTGGTTTGACATTTTTTCTAGTTATAATAATATGAGAGAGTGTGTGCAATGACGCTCATTGGGCAAGATTTCCTTATACACATTGGTCTAGCTCTTTTAATAACGGGTAGTAATGAATGGACAAGAGTGCACTTTGTATGCATCTCAGGCAGGAGATAGCGAGGTCACGAAACAGTCGATAACATCAAGTCATTCTCTGAGTGCCCCGAGTCTATCAGTTTTGTCGTCAAAAATGGTGACTTTGAACTAGTGGCTGTAAATTCACGAGCTACCATTTACCCCTTACATTGGTAATAGTATTAGGGTTACCAAAATGCAAAAAATGCTTTAATCGTGAAACCAATTACACAACTGGAAGAATTTGTTAGCCAATAGATTATAACTTGTATCGACCACAAAGGATATCTCTTTGACATGTTCGTGTTCGAAAAATAAAATACCCTCATCCTGCATCACTGTTTTCAGTAAACAAAGATAAATTCTGCAAGCCTGATCATCTTTATGAAATTTTTTACGCGACTAAAAAATATTTTGCTGGTCCTTGGTAATAAATTGTTACTAACAAGCAAACGGAGCCACGGAGTTGGGTCCTGCAGTGGGATTCATTGTGATGCACAATTTTTTTTCGTCGTCGTTGCTACTTACTTGGTATCTTTGACGCTTTACAATATTGGCTTCTTCATTATATGTTCGTTTTGTTAAACATTTATATTTTTTTATTGGTTAAGGAAACATTTGCTGCCGATGCGAGTACGTGCGAGTTCTGTATCATTGAACAAAACACTTGGCCTGTAAGTGAATTTTGTTCACCAACAAGACAGCGTGCTGTATTAAAAATTCACTAAGCAAAACACAGTTGGTCACTGACCGTGCTATTGTTTTTTTGTATTTTATTAACATCGTAATATCTTCGTTTCAGCTAGAGTGAACTGTTTTATCAGATTTTTACAGAAAATGTTAACCGAGTAATGTACACTCTAGGAGCACCAAGTTCTCCATGGGATTCTCTACGAGACGGTTCTAAACCGGCTAGCAATGGAACACCTAGTTCAACTGATTTCCTCGACTTGAACCAGTGCCAAGGTAAATGGAATTTACTTAATGTTTTGGGTATTTTTTCCTTCAGTCAAGCATTTGAGATAGAAATTAGGAATCAGCTAACCCCATTAGTAGTGGCGACAGACGCATTCGACAGAGGTTGGGGTGGATCGACAGATGGTTCAGAGGCTCAAGGGAGGCGACGACCAGGCGAGGCGGCTTTACATATTAACACATAAGAGCTCTTGGCAATGTTACAGGCATTGGAAGTATTTGGTGACTTGCTCAGAGGGCAGTCGGTGAGAATCCTTTCAGATAACACGGTCGATGTTTGTTATGTTAATAGGCGGGGGAAAAACTAGGTCCCAAACGTTGAATGCCCTAGGGTCCGCAGGTTGGAATTGCAGCAAGAAGAGCTCGGTTACGTGGTGCAGGCAGTACGATACCAGGATGGTTAAATTTTAACGGCAGATGGTTGTCCCGGGTGTATCAGTACAGGTTTGATTTCATGTTATGTGCCGCAGTGTTTCAACAAATTTGTGCTTGGTTTTGGCGCACCGGATGTTGATTTGTTTGCTTCGCAGGCCACGGCCTAATTACGAAGATTCAGGGCGTAGAGCCGGTGCCAGGTGGGCAGAGTTTGTGGATGCATTTAATGTTATTGGGAACCTTCCTGACCGTATCTTTTTCCCCCGTGCCCATTACTAAGGCACTGCATTAGCAAATTATTGAATGTCAAAGTGTGGGGCATGGTTTGTGAGACTCGCTGTCTTGGTCAGCGTAGGGCCGTATCCTTTACAGGACTCGGGGACTCGTATGAGGGTACAGCGGCGGCCAACAACTGGGGCCCTTGGGTAGTGTGGGGCGTCGGTACGAAGTGAGGTGGAAAATTAGGCCGCCGCCATGGGGCATAAGGTAAGGTTCTTGAAATGTTGGTGCACTCTTCCTAATCTGTCCCAATGTTGTAACACAGTGAGGAGGACTCTGCGAAGTAGAAATGAAGATTCTACCAGAGAACTTATTCTCGTTGGAGAATCCAAATTCTAAAAGTTGAATCCGACGAAATTACGTTACAAAGTACTTCCCGCCCGCCTCCCTGCACGGAATCGGGCTTTCGCCATAAGAAAAGAGGGGTGAGATGCTGGCAGGTGAGGGGGAAATGGAGTGGGGATATAAATTATTGCACTTATGAGCGGAGTGACCTAGTTAAAAAGCGCCGTTTGGTAGGGAAGGGATCCCAGTTTTGTAACACAGTTTCGTCTGATTCTACTCGTAGAACTTGAATTCTGCGAGAACAAGTCCTCTGGTAGAATCTTCAGTTTGTCTACTACTTCGTTATGTACTAACCACACGATTTTGTAAGCAACACGTTTGCAACGTTATGGGGCATGATAACTGCATGGTGGCAATGGTACCAAAGCATGGAGGCTTATCTAATACTGAACATTATGGGGTTTTAAGCTGGGTTACAATGTGGTTTGGAAGCATTACGCAAAATACCTTTAATGATTTACTAGCCAATATCGCTCGGTGATGTTCTTGTCATTGCCATAATTCCTGATTTCGCTAAGTATAGTTTTATCCAGAGTAGCTCTTGTTAACCAAAATTTTACTGGCTGAATTTTGCTGTGTAATAAAACCCGAGATTCAAATTTAGAAACTGGTTCCAACTAAAACACTCATCATGTTAAAAGCAGTAAAGACATTTTGGAGAGTATTTCTGATGAAGATGGACGTCACTCCATCGAAAATTCAAGTTTCACCTAATTGTGGTAATTGTGTGATCGTTATTTTGACATGTTTGAGCAAAACCACTGTAATTGCTGGCTACCGGTATTTTCTAAAACTTACCAAGACCGAATAAAACTTAGACCAAAGGAATGGTACCAAAATCATGTCAAGAATAGGCACAAAGTCTTGCAAAAGAAATATTTTTGGAACACATTCTGTAGCAAGTAATTGAATATTCCGAAGCCAACCATTAACTTTGAAATTTATGTTCGGTTATTGTTGCAAGGACAATTTCTATCTTCTTGTTGGTTATGAAAGTAACTTGATTGCCATAAAAAATATGCTTAATGTTATTGGATGCAGTACTCTAAGTTTCGAGCTGCCCTAAGGAGGGGATTTTTCCAGGATTCTTGATCTTGAGAAAAACTGCAATTTCCTTGGCATTGAATCATATATTTGTTTGTGAAAGAGTATTAGGTGACTTGTAGGGTTCGTGTTAAGTTTTTTACCATGGAATTTCAGGTTTTCCACGGAAAATGATAATTCTCCTAAAATTCCGTAGTATTTGGTCCCTTTTAGATTGTTTTGCAACAAATTGTTCTCGTAGTTCGAATATTTTCACATCTTCTACTATGGAATGAGGAAGCCATTAGATACAAAGCAAAATTACAAAAACAAATCCAAGACAATGATCACAATCTTGGTGAATTTTCGATAGATATTGCTGGACTTGGAAAACGCAGCCGACTATCTTCCTAAGCTTTTTAAAGCTCACAAAACACTAGTTAGTCCCAGTCATTCGAAAATGGTACACAATGTTGGCCTCCGATACTTACAAGGCAGGTGATCGGCCTCCAACATTTACAATGTAGGTGACTGTTTAGGATGGTACTATTCAGCCTCTGTCATCTAGAAGGCCTGTATTCCATTTCTTTCTCAGACGTGCTCGAAATTCGTCATGCATCAGAAATCTGATTGCTGGATTAGAAGGTTTGTGGATATTCATCAACATGGCCTTCTCTCAGACGGGGTGTTGAATGGCCAGAGATTCCAGTCCCTCAGGTGCGAATGTCTGCTTGAGTTAAACGCAAACAACGTTTCGGTCCCTTCCCAGTTAATTGTGTGTGAGGTGTCCATCTGGTGTACTGCAATGCCGTTAGTGTCGGTCTGGTTTCTAGTGTCTCCCATATGTTGTTTGACACATAACGGCATTGCAGTATACCAGATGGACACCTCACACAGAATTAACTGGAAGGGACCGATACGCTGCTTGTGTCTAACTCAAGCAGAGATTCGCACCTGAGAGACTGGAATCCCTGTCCATTCAACACCAGGTCGAGATAAGGCCCTGCTGATGAATACCCAGGGATTTTCTGATGCATGACGAATTTTGAGCCCGTCTGAGAAAGAAATGGAATAACGGCCTTCCAGATGACAGAGGCCGAATAGTCCATCCTAAACCGTCACCTACCTTGTAAATATCGCCTCTTGTAAGTATTGGAGGCCGATCACCTGCCTTGTAAATATTGGAGGCCAAGTTTGTGCGCCAATTTCGAATACTGGGACTAACTAGTGTTTTGTGAGCTTGAAAATAGTGCCTGAGGAAGATAGTCGGCTGCGTTTTCCAACTCCTGCAACACAGACTATCGAAAATTCGCAAAGACTGTGATCATTCGTCTTGAATTTGTTATTGGAATTTTGCGTATTGTGCGTCGTATCTAATATCTTCTACTAACAGAGATGAGTTCACATTTTGTAATGTTTGTCGAATGTGTTGCAGAAACCTAACTTTTAATCTCGTAAAAATTATGTGAATAGTTGACAAACCAAAAAATACAAGCACACAAGTTTAATTACGTGCTTATGTTATTGTCAGTTACCAGCATGTGTTGTAATACAGATAACCAAAGATGGAATAATTTTATACAGTAAAGATTTTCGTTGTTAAGCAATGCAAAATATGAAGCACACATTTACAGCATCAAGAATTTATATGGTCGGGGAGGAAAATTTGGGGAGGGGCGTCACCAACACAAGAGAGCCGGCTGAAGGGGTTTTCAGGCCCTGGGCCCTAATTTACTGAAAAAGGGACACCACAACACAACATGGAAACACGTAGCACAATTCATTGGTAAGCCTATTGATAGGACAACAGGGATCTCGTTCATTATGGGTTGTGATAGTTTTAATTGCGTTTTGAAATGTGTAGCTGTATATATGCCAGGGATGATGCACGAGTCCTACAAAAATTGGTTTGGTCCCCACAACATCCTTTAAAACTGAAAATTGTTTCGGGTTGGCCTTCTTGAGAGAATACAGTTCTGGCCCGGCACTGAACTTCTTCAGGACCAAGAATATCTGTTTTAAATGTAAAGGCTTGATGAGAACCTCAAGAAAATCTTCCAAATGGCGTTGAGAGGATCAGTTGTCATCAGGGGCCCAGCAGCATTTGAAGTGTCAGATTGACAATTTTAATAAACTTCGCTGCTGCGTACAAACACTTAACATCCTTTCTCATGTCAACCACCCGACCAACTCTTGAAGCTTTGAAAGTTTTATACACTTCAAAATACCCTCTCAGCGTTGGATTGCAGTAATTGTCCGATGAAGTAGTTTTTTTTTTGGGGGGGGGGGGGGGGGAAAAAAACTAATACTCTTATAATTCCAGGAGTGTCCGTATTGTAACTATTACTTCATATTCCACCACAAGGTCATTTGTGAGAGAAGCTTTCAGTTTGTTTCTCAGATACAAGCCAGTTGATTCAACATTGCTAGAATCTTATTTTACAACAGCAGCATTAAAATGCATCAGTTTTACACATGCGTGAGAACTGGCGTTGAGTCGGGAGGCGAAACATGCAATTTCTGCCTCAGTTGGCCTTGGAGTAGCGATCTCTTTCGCACTCGTGGAACACTGTTGTAAGCGGAGATGCCGCGTGCCTGGAGTAATCGTTACTAAAGTGGTATTTTTCTGCATCTATCGTAAGGTTCAAACCTATATAGGTATTTTATTTTAAAGTGTGATATCCGAGAAAATACTTGCGATCAGTCGTTCCAAAGACCGCATATGGGGGGGGGTCGCGATCATGGACGAGAGATGGAACCTATGGTAATTTGATCATGGGCACTCCCTTTCATGTCGCTCCTGATAAATCTTATTACCCTCAGCCACATCACAAGTTCTACAAAAGAACGATTAGATTATGAAGAAAATAATGACACTAACACCACCAGTCTGAAAAAACGAAAAGTTTGCATAAATTAAATTTTCGAAGAACACCTGTCTTCTTCTTCAGAAGAAAAAAAAAACACTCTGAAAAACAACGGATGTTACATGTTGTCAAGTGAAGCAGACGACACAGAAAATTCAAACTTCCACCATGCGCTTCGTAACGACTCATCCTCTGGGCATCGTTCTGTTGCAAATCTTGTATGTTGCCAATGTTTACTGGGGCTAATGGCCAATTAAGTCTTTATCTGTTTAATCTGTCATAGGTTAAATTATCTATGTCTTGTCATTTCATTTCTGGTTCCTACCTGTTGAACCTTCAAGAAAATTCCATTTCCCATAATACCCTTGCTATTTCGCGGTTGTCGGGGGTAACCAAACCGCATAAAAGCAGTGGTCCAACCATGAAAAATCAGAAAGCCTTCGGGCCAGCCACCCGACTGGTCCTCCTCGACCCGTGCTAGGCACCTCTGGTTAAGGGAATTACTGGCTACCAAGCCTTTAGTAGGCCTGTTTTTACTGAACCCTTAGTTAGGGTAGCTTCCCTGGTTAAGCCCAAAGTAGGCTCGTTTCTTTCAGTCCCAAACTAATTAAACCTAAAGTTCTGAACCTAACATCCCCAATCAGTCTAGACCTCTCTCCCACCTTTGGTAGTTTTTCATCATGTGGCTTATCCAATTTAGCGGTCAGTTCAGGCAAAACTATGCTTTCAATCTATGCACGCGCGAGTGTTCTAATATGGATTCAACGAGTGATGTTGTGATGTGAACTTTTTTCATAGTTTTTGGTGCAAATTTTGTGAAAGGAGGTAGATGGTTGTCCAAAAATTAAATTGTTGAACTGTGTTTGGTCTTCGTTGGTGGTATTGTGTTGTTATTTTGGAGATGTCTTTGAAATACCATTGTGTCAACCAGCAGGTGTTTTCGATGCCGATTCTACGCAGGAAGTTGGTCATATTTTTGTTGGTTACCACTAAATTACCTCCATTCTTAGTTCTACGGTACAAATATTGTCAACTTTTTTCTTTCTTTGGCTCTTATTTACAGGAATATTTGAAAACATGAAAATGAGCGACCTTAACGCTCTTTTGTCTGGCGACCAAGTTCAAGATTTGGCGACCTCCCTCAGCCAGTTTTTTTCACAGAACGGCCTATTGCCAACTTACCTGCCCAATGGTCACTCCACTACTGCTCAATCATTTACTGCTCAGACCGACCCTCTTGTTACCAGCTCAGGTATGTTATCTGCTCGTCTTAGTGCCTCGCAGTCAGTTGTATACGGACAAAATCTTGTTATATTGCAACTCATTCTTGCTGTTCTTGTATAATTTTTTTTAATCTTTAGCTAGGTGCAATTTTCAAATTCCAAGAGCTCGATCTGGAGTGCGATTGTCCTCAGTTATAGAGGCTTTAGCCCCCGTTCGCAACACACATGCTAACTATTACTGACCGTTCTAGTGAGGCGATAAGGCGATAACTAACTTAATTCACACTATTCACAATGGGGTGTTGAATTTAGCTGGCTGGATGGAAATCCGATCCTTCTGCTAGGAAGTAGGAGGAGCCCACATTGTGGAAGGGTAGGGTCGACGGGGGAGAGGGATGGATTTTAACCATCAATTGTCTGCAAAAAGTGTTGATCCTTTTATACACAAGTTGAGCTTGTGGTGCTTAAAATGCTAAAAGTATTGTATTTGTATTAGATACATGTATTAGATATGTTTGATACATGTATTAATAGTGCACCTGACTTAAATGAATTCATTTTGCATTAAGTAATGTGTTAATTAGTCAGTGCCGTCCTGGGATGCGTAACACCCTGGAATTTCGTGGCAATCTGCTTTATTACATTGTATTGTACGAATTACGGGAAGTCATTTCCTTTTTAACACGTTTGCGCAAAATTATAATTACGAAAACCATCATTAAAGTTCATAATGTGAAACTAGACTTTGGAGGCCTGACGAAGATTACGAAAAACATCGTTAAAGTTCATAATGTGAAACTAGACTTCGGAGGCCTGACGAAGACAACAGGGAGTTGTCGAAAATTTGCCAGACAGTGTGAGCGCCTTGGATGTGGAAGTGAGCGTTTTTTGGATTGAGCTTAAAATTGTGATTAAAGAAACTTACTTTGGTGAAGCATGGCCATACGCGTGACAGACAGAACCCCCACCTTTATTACGTCCGTCCAGAGTTGTTCATAGTACAATTTCGGACATGTTTTTTCTCTTCAATTTTAACACGATAAGCACGAGAAAGCAAGAAGGCAAGGGGGAAGAAGGATGCCAAACTAGAAATAAGCATTCGTTTACAGGGCTGTTGTAGAAATTCGGTGTCACCACGCTATCACAGACGGCAAGAAGGGTTTACAGTGGTAAGGGAGATGCGCTGATTGAGTTAGCGAAGCTAAAGAAAATCAGTGTTTGATAGCCATGCGCAAAATAGTGATCAAAGAAAAATAATTTTGATGAGGCATTGACGTACACATGAGAGATGGGCTGCAGGATGCCAAACTGGGAATAAGCAGTTTATGTCCACGTTATAGAAATTCGGTGTCGCCACGCTGTCACTGCAGGCAGGAAGGCAAGGGGGAAGAAGGTTTAATGGTGGTAAGAGAGACATGCTGATTGAGTGAGCAAAGTGAACCAAAATCAGCGTTTGTTACCCAGTATTCGCAAATTAGTGATTAAAATAATCTTACTTTGATGAAACATGAACACAGAAAAAAATAATTACACCCTTCCAGTGGATGGGCTTCTTCAACTAATAAAATTAAATGCCCAAGAACTAAACTCTTTGTTCGTAATTAAAAAAAAGTTTATTTTACCATTCCGTCAATTTTATTGTAAATAGGGCTGATTTGCATGTCTATAGGACCAAGCAACATGTGTTCATCCACTGAAACCCAGAACATGACTGCAGGAGAACCGGTTCAACCACCTCCGACAGCTGGAGATTTTCCATGCAGCCCAAGTATTTTACCACCACAGGCAAGTGTCTTATTATTATTATTATTGCCATTTTAAACTTAAGAATATCATGAATGTAAAAAATAAAATGATTGTATATGAGGCATGGATTGTTAGTTATCTAAGGTATGGAATTGAATTGTATGGTTTTACGTCAGAATATTTAATAAACAGACTACAGAAAGTGCAAAATAAAATAGTGAAAATGTTTTTCGGAAAAGTTAATAAATCAACTGAGGAGGTTTTTAAGGAAAACAAAATATTAAAGGTTAAATAGTTAAGAGACTATATTGTCATAACAAAAAATTACTATAAAAATACCTACAAAAATTACGATCTACACAAGCAAGATAGGCTGCGGAAGATAACACAGAGATTTAAAATACCAAAATGGAATATCACATATGGACAAAGAAATAAGGCTTATTATGTACCTTTCATTTTCAATAATTTACCAAAGCATATGTTATTGTTTGAAAACCTTGAAGTACTTAAAAGAAATTTAAAAGATATGTTTAGTAGCATTTAATTAACTAACAAACTCAATTTAAAAGTGTTGTAAATAACAATAAATACAAGTCGCACAATTTCTATATGTATATATTTAAGTCCTAATTTATAATGTGTAGAGTTAAGATAAAACTAATATATATATTGTAGACACACACAAGTTTTTAAGTAAACTTCGAGTCATTTCTGCAATAAATTCATTATTCATTATTATTAATTAAAAAAAAAATAAGATGCCAAATTGCAAAATTAAATACTGAGGACCGTTAATGCCAAAGTATTGATCACTAACTAGGAAAAAATCGATTTGTTACTAGCCCTGCACCGGTTGCTGACATTGTCGGTCGTGTAATTTTCGCTCGTGTAATAAATCTTTGCAGTGTCTGACTTCAGCACACAGGGCCGTAGCGAGTGGGGAAAAGTCGGCAAAAGTCGGCAAAATTTAATCACGTATGGGTCAGAGAAATTACACCGCCAAAGTTAGCCTTTCTTGCAATTTTTCTCTACAGATTTTTGTGTACAATTTAAAAAATGGAACTAAATATTTCCGACAATCCGACTATTATTTAGCATATTAACCGACTGTCCGACTAACTTACGGCTAAAGGTGGGTTGACCTTATCTGAGAAAGCATGGTTTGATCTAGCTTAATCCCTTCAACTCTCCCTTCGTATTTCGGTTTCCTTAAGTTTACCTTGACTGCATATTAAGGCAGAGTGAGAAATCGGGAATTCATTGCTTTTCAATAAAATATTTCCTCCGGCTGAAAGAGGAAATATTCTGGAAAATCCTCCCTCCCCGATCAACCTGTTGCGAACTCAAACTCGGCAAACCGACAACAGTCAGTAAGTCACTTCGTTCTCATTTACACGACCGTCAAAATGAGTACGGGGCAGTCTTGGTACGGGTAGAAAAAAGTTGGAGTGCACTGCAGCATGTAGTTTGACAACGATTACCGTAACAAGCATGAAAAGCATTACCATGGCGGCAGAACGGTTCAAGTCAGACAAACTGATGCTCTGTCAAACCCCTTCGAGTTAGATGGAGCAGAAAAAAGATGAGGTAGTCAAAAATATTTCCAACCTTGAACCGTTGGATACAAGTTATAATTTGTCCAAATTATAGTCGAATCAGTCAGTTTAACAGCCAACCGAGCAATTAAGTATTGCATAAAAAAAAAAAAAAAATACGAGGCTAAAATTAACAGCTACCCTAAAAAAAAAAAAAAAACTTTTGACCACAAAAAAACATCCATAAAACATTTGCCGACTCTAGCTAAAACAAGTGTTTGAACGTTTTAAGATTGTTTGTTGAATACTGCAAAATAAGGTTTCTACAGTTTGCTCGCGTCACAAACGGAGAACTATCTCAACGATAGGCTTGGTTAAAATACGGAATTTATATTCATAGCTCTACATTGCTGCTAAAAGAAGTAGTTTTCATGGAATGCCGACTTACAGTAAATTATTCTTGAGTTATATCGTATTTATATCGTAGTTATTTATGAGTTATATAACAGTAAAATTTCTTCTCTGCGTGCTGTTAAGTTGAAAATGGTCGTAATAATATAAAGGTTGGAATGAACAAAAAAGACTGATTGGTAATAGACTACAGAAACGAAACAAGGTTCTATTTTTTTAAATAAATCACTACCTTTTCATACTTAAAAACTAGCAGTAGGTCAAATATGCAGGATCCAGCGGTCTTCTAAAGACACCGTTAGGTCCAACCCCCCCCCC
>JAHWFP010207595.1:0-10604 GCA_023313725.1 Lithobius niger | reverse complement strand
CCCTTAATTTTTCAAGATTTCGTTCACATTTAGTCATGCAGAAACCCCCGAAGCTCGCTGTTACTAAAACAGCAAAATGCGAAGCATTTTTTGGGGGGTTATGAACAAAAAAACTCATTAGCTCGTGTATGCTCGTATTGTTGCGTAACCATCATCTAACGTGCATCCCTTTATTCTTACGCAATCCACGGCAACGTTAATGTTTCTTTATTTTGTCCTTCGTTACAGTTCAGTTTTTAGTTCGTCCAGGCTTTTACAATAAATCTAAGGACCAGTCTTGATTGTTGAAGCCATTGTTGCTTAAAATCTTTGGTTGCAAGTTGGAAAAGAAACGAAATTTAAATTCGCCGGTGGCAAATTTCAAAACCCTCCCACGCATTTGTCCTGACCCCTACAACCCCCAAGCCAACAAAAGGACCATCCTCAGATCACCAAGCATCTGTGTGCAAAAATTCAGGTACGTAGGCCTTCGCAATTTTGCGCTAGCCATGAGCAAAAAGTCTATGGGATTTAACATGGGAAAAATCTTATTAGCTAGCGACAGTAACATAAAAACAACGTTATTGATGCATCTTTTACTCTGATTGGTGGACACTCATCCTTTAAATTTTAGTTTTTCTTTATCTCTGACCCTTCCCCTTACATTTTCCACAATTTGAAACATTAATGTCGCATTGGGATTTATCCTCAACATGCCAAAATATGCTTTTAGTTGCTTACTTAACAGACACATGTCTGCTAGTGAGCCGCCTTTTTATCATTAACAATCAATTTTTCACAATCGGATGTCTACAATGGGATGATCTACTGTTACTTGGCGGCGACACACTAGCGTGTGTCTAGATTAAACTTTTAGGGATCCGGCATGCTTCCTAAGGGGGCTCCATCACGTGGGCATTTGATGAGGTCTGTGGAATGCTAAAATTCAGGTAATGTATATTTTCATGGCATATTTTCTGCCGTCTGTCTCATGACCAGTTTTGCACACCACTGATTTAACTGTGTGGCAGTCATACAGTGTGCTCAAAAGTCACTTGTTGCATGGGCACTTAGTCCAGATGAACTTTTTTTTTGCACAGAGGCAAATCCTACGTAGGGAAAGAGGGACCATCAGTCTTCCCCAAGGCAAATAAACTAGGAATAATTGCCGACTTTAAAATGAAAAGAAAAATTAATTAAATCATGGACAAAAATCACTTTGCGGCAATCTCTGTTCTGTATCTGCCATTGTTTTTTCACCCCATACGTGCCAGTGAAAATTGGTTGATCTATGATCAAGAGTAAACATACACCCTTTGAATCAGTGAAAGCTGAGCTAGCATTATTAAAAATAATTCATGGACGATTTTATTTTTTAATTGCAATGCACTGTCTTTAAAAAATACTGTTAAAATAAAGCAACTGTATCCAAAGAGACCGTACGCAATCTGACGGAACATTTTTTTTGAAAACCTAATTAGTCGAATTTTGTGTTTTTTTTATGCCAGGCAAGGTTACAATAATTTAAAAAGGGGTGAACCAAGGAAAAGTACAGTTTGTCTGAAAATGGCAGGTGGCAAGAGATGACCTAATCTGTGAATAACACCACCTCTTGTCGACATTCTAACGACAATATCATTGAAGCGATATTTGCATCTAAGATGATTATCACTATTGAGCCCAAGAATTTGACGGTGTGAAGCTGTAGGTGATGCACAATATTAATAAAAGTTTGACGATGGCGATGGTGTAAATAAGTGAAATTGTCATCTGAATATTAAGGGAAGTCTGTTGGAATTGAACCAAGAGCCTACTTTTTTCAGCTCCTTATTGACTGATAGGAGCAATTCATTTTTGTGATATTCCTGACACAGCGTAGTCTCGTCAGCAAATAAAACGACATCCAATAGAGATGAAACCAATGGTAGATCATTAATGTAGAAGATGATCAAAAGTGGGCCAAGGAGGAATCTTGGGTCACACCGTACATAATGGGAAGCAATGGCGAGCAAACTGAGGAAATGTCAACATATTGCTGAGGCTCGATAAGGTAACTTGTAAACCAATTTGTTAACTCCCAGAAAGCCATGGATGTTTCCCAATGTTTTTTTTAAGTAAACAAATACTATCAAATATACAGGGTGGTCCACAAAAAACTGACGACCCAAAATTTTTTATGTCCAACTTTTCTAGTTAGCACCCTTCAGAATCAGAAGATTCGATTTCTGTCCTCTCCTGATTCTGAGGGGTGCTAACTAGAAAAGTTGGACTTAAAAAATTTTGGGTCGTCAGTTTTTTTTGGATCACCCTGTACTATCAAATATTATTTTCAAAAGACTGAACAACATTTACAAAATTTTGAAAGTTGCATCTTTGGATTTACCAGGTCGAAAGACAAAATGGCATCTGTGTCAAGATAAGGTTGGACTCGGAAAACTTAAAATCTCTTATGTACGAGTTTTTTGTTGATTTTAGAAACATGGTAGAATAGAAAAGGGTCTATTGTTGTTCATGTTGGTATTATCATTAGCATTGTTTATGGGAATTATCTTAGTAGCCCTAGTGACTCACTATTTCCCTGTCACTACTGAGGTTTTAACACAAGTTACACAATTTGTGTTAATCATGTAATGATGCCTGTGTCACAGTGTGTTGGTGTATAAAGGTAGGGTATCACCAGACCTAAGGTAGGATCAATCTCGTGGAAGGAGTATACTAAGCGTACGCTCAATCGCTTACTGGTTTACAATGAATTTGGGTCCTTTACCCAGGAATTCATTTATGGGTATTATCAAAGACTTAGCTAAGGAGTGGTTTTGAAATTTCCAGCCATGTTAAAAATAAATTGCAGCACAACATTGCAGCACAATATTGCATATAAAAGCTGCACAGTTCTACGAAAACCAATAGAAAAGTGTAACACTGAAAAAACCATTCAACTATAAATAAACGACTGCAAATAATTGTTAATGAAAGCTGATTGCAGTAATTCTTAAAGAAACTAGTATTTGGTCGATCTGCAGATGTGTTACTATCAGTACTTCCGCTTCCCTTACTCGTTTTGTTTTCTTTTGCTTTTAGATATGTGTAACAGCGATCATCCTCCTTGTCAAAATTTCATCAGCTGTACCCCACACTATGGCGATCCATTTTTCAAGTGTAAATGTAAGAAAGGATTTATTGGCCTAGATTGCTTAAGTAAGTTTTATTATTTCTTATTCCTTCAGTGTATGTAAGCATCAAGTCTGTTTTTTTGTATGTTTAAATGGTAAACAGATTTGATACCGATTATGATGCCTATATGGCTAATTCCCACTTAAAATAATCCTAGTGATAGGCAATACAAGAAGCTATCAAACTGTGGTTTCCGCCATGCAGTGAAAAGCATAATTCCACCTTATTTGTGTCCATTACCTATACATAAACTGATAGGCAAGTCTATTCAGTTTCTTGTAAATTCGGAAGCAAATTCAAATACATAGTAAGTGCAATTAAATGTCAGTCAATTCAATGCCATTTACCAATACAATTCAATTGGTTGTATTCATTATTCCAATCCATTCCGATCAATTACTTTTTTTTTTATATTTTGACATTTCGTGATTTCTGGTCGATTTAAATCCAATTCCTGGTCAATAACGGAAAATATTTCCCCCAATTCCAACTCATTCAAGTAAAATTCGAGCACAATTCAATGTAAATTCTGGCTAAATTTTGAAACTGATCCTAAATTTGCGCGAATAGGGTGAATTTAGGCTAATATTGAATGGTTCCCTTTGCAGACTCCAGGGTTCTTTCGTGAAGACTCCTTCTGACTGTTCAAAACGTTGTTGTATTTGCCCGGATACGTGAGATGATGCTGTCATCTCGAGAGCTGGGTGGAGAGAGACGTTGCGTTTCCCGCTAAGATGCGCGTCTGTGTTTCGGAAGGCCAACTGTGTGAGGTTGCGTCAGTGGGTCGCTTCGGCAATCCTCACACTTTCCCCCTCCTACCTGATTGAACGCCTGACGTTCCACGCATTTGTTCTCTTTACAATGAGCCACTCTGAGATGACTACAGAAAAATTCGAAATACAAAATTTCTCGAAAACAAGATTAAGTTCTCGGCAGATCAAGTTGGAAATCGAAAACGATTAGCATAAAAATGATTCAGAATTCCAACATGCTTGGTTCTGGACCACCAACGCTCTTAACAGATCAAGTTTGAAATTGAAAAACTAATTGTATGCAAAGAAAACTGCTTGAGCGTGCAGAAATTACGCTCGCAGGCGACTACCCTGTCATGCATTACATGCGCGTCTTCTTTCTTGATGCACAAACACATAGAAAGGTGCTCATTGGAAGGTGATGCTTAGTCCTTAATCATTGTGAATAATAATGGACGATTGTGCCCCGAAGGTGCGACTTACTTCTAGGGTTGTGCCCCTAAGGTGCGACTTAGTCCGAGGGTTGCGCCAAGAGGGTGCTACTTAGTTCAAAGATTGCACTTCACAAGTCTTGTCTTCACCACTCGCTGAAAGTGACCTGCATGGACTTCGTTCTTGGTGTTGGATTCCGGATCTTCGCTTCTTGCCGTCAATGGTCAAATGTTAACTAGCCTCCATTGCGAGTTAGTAGAGATGATTTTCAAATGGATCGAATTCGAGGAAAAGTTGAACAGGATGAAGCAGATGTGGCCGTGTTTTGTAGTCCCTTGCGTCCGCCACGTAGCTTCCACCTTCTGTGGTGTTTAAACAGAAATTCCACTTGACGTGGTTTGTGCTCTTCCGATCACTGTCAAGCCTTGTCATTCGTTATCGTTCCATTCGGCTACGTGATTCGTCATGTACCAGCACCTCCTTCAGGCCGCGGTCCTTGCCGAGGTGTATAGTGCTCATTCTCCTCGCCTACCTCTTCCTTGTCTTCGATCGGATGGAAGGGTAGTTCGTTGAGCCACAAGACGTAGTCATGCAAGTGCGAGGGAGTCTTTCTGATTCTTCCAGTTCTGGTCGTCATTGGTGCTTAGGGGTGGTGGTGTTCATCATAGTCGGAATCATCTCGATCAAAAGGTTCATGACCTGTCTGCCAATCTTTGTCCGCCTCGTCTTCCGATTCTGAGGAAGGTTCCGGGTCTGATGCCTCGGTGGCAGATTGGTTGTCAGGAAGGGCTTCAGCTGCATCCCTGTCGATGTCGTCCACCTGCTGTTGGGTTGCGGTTTCGTTCCGTTCTTTTGGCGGTGGAGGTGGTCCTTGGCGTGCCATAGTTATCGGATCCCAATACAGTTCCATATCCTTCATGTTGTAGGTTCGAACGTCAGCAGCATGTCGAACTGGTGCGATTCGATAAACTACGGGACTCCTCTTTTCCAGTACTCTAAATGGTGCATGGAATACCGATTGCAACTTCTTAGCGATTCCCTTCTCAGCGTTTGATAAGATGTGGCTCCTAACCTTGACTAGTTCCCCATCTTGAAGTCCGTTCTCTTGTTCCTTGCGTCGTATGCGATTTTCGTCGATCGTGCTGCTTCCGCTAGGTGTGCCGATGCCAGGTCGTTTGCGGCTTCCATTTCTTCACGTAGGTGGTCGGCATATTCCTGGGTTGTCATGCCTTCTTCAGAGGCCGGGAGGCTGAGTACGTTGAGTGGCACTCTTGGATCCATGGCGCGTTCATCAAGTAATATGGTGTTTTGCCGGTACTGATGTGTGATGCCGTGTTCATCGCATAAGCGAGTGTTAAGAGAAGTGGTCCCCATGAAGTTTCATGTTCCTGCAGGAATGCTCTCAAGCAGCCTTTCATTGTTCTGTGTGCTCGTTTCGTAGCATTTGACGGCGGATGGTAGGCTGTTGTCCGGTGGTGCTTCACTCCAGTGATGGCTAGAAGGTTCGTGAATACCTTTGACACAAATGCTGCTCCACTGTCCGAGACAATGATTTCTGGAGGGCCGTAGGTACTCAAGAAGACTTTCTGAAGTATCCTGGCTGGCGTCTTGGCTGTTGAGTTCTTCGTGGGAGTAAGCCACACATATTTCGTTTAGTAGTCCATCATCGTGAAGATGTAGACATGCCCGTGGGTGGTTTGGGGTAGTGGACCCACAAAATCTATGCCTAGCATTTGGCTTGGTGGATTATGCAGTCAAGAACTCTAGATTATTACAGCATCCCCAGAGAATAAAATATAGTCAAAGTCAAATCACTTTCCTAGTTTCAAGTAACGTTAGGGTTCCACAATTGAAGGACAAGCTTCAGTAACAACTACAAACTTCAGTGAAGTAAGGTTTAAATTAAAAATCCATTTAAAATAAACTAGAAAGCCGGTTTTTAGGAAAGAGACCTTAAACCCTCAAGTTTATGGGGAGACTATTAGCTTTCAAAGGGACGAAAACCTATGTGCCCATAAATTTCAAAGACAACTGTCAAATTTAAAGTTCCTATTTAATTTAAAATTGAGAGCTTAAAATAAAAATACGTTCAAATTTAAACTAGCTATTTTGAAGAACTACTTACTACCTTTGCTTGGCTTGGCAACATTCAGCAAAGAGACTTCATCATCTCCCCAACCGGCAATAATGACTGTTGGCTTTGTCAGTGAGCTATGCTAAGGATGGAAGACAGGGGTCCGGTTTATGTGGGCTGTGGAACCGCGGACATCTGCGACGACTTCGCGAGGACGAGGTAGAGGGAGAAAATATCTGTCCGAGAGGCAAATCTTTGCTTTCTGGGGGTGAAGCCAAGTCGTGTTGCAGTGTGCAATGGGTTGCTTGGGAATGGTTCTCAATCGACTGTCAAAAGTAAAACTCTTGATTGTTTAAAGTAGCTGAGCCCTGCTTGGCTGAATCTAGGACCGTTGGAGCCGTTGAGGTTTTGGGGTTCTGGAATGGATTGATGGATTTGATGGAAAACGGATTTTCAAATACAAGATTGAATAGACCATTATCAAGTTAGTTAAGTTAGTTAACTTTTTAACTGATTAATTGAAGAATAGTCTTAAAATAAAGCCCAAGTAAACTGCGATTTTAGGCATCACAACTATTGAAGGAAAAGCCATTTTTATCGCAGATAGTCACATCAAGGTTGGAGTGGAGACAAAAATTCGTTAAAATAAAAATATAATTAAGAACACCGATTTTTTTTGTTCACAAATCAGGCCATGGCAGCTAAGGTAGCGATATTTACTTTAATAAAATGGTTAGAATAAAAACCAGTGAATAATTAAGCCAGCTAATGCTAGAACGCATTAATTTTTAAGTAAGAAGCTAATTTAGAAGCTGCCGGTGGAGTAGAAATTCAGCAAAACTCTACATTAATTGCACATTTTAAAACACAACAAAGAGGAATCAAAACATCACAGGCATCAACATGTACGTGGGGCACAACGTCCCCATAGCACAAACTAAGCTGGGTGGCTTTATGCCTTATAAAAATTAAATATTTACAAAGATTGTTGACGTCCAATGGTCGCCCGGAAGTGGTGTGCGGTAGCGGCGATTTTTACCGTTAGACACTTTGAACTTTTAAAAATTATTGGCTGCAGCTTTGCAGTTCTGTTTTCACAGAGTTGAAGAGGAAATTACAAACTTTCGTTTAGTGAAAACGGGGGTCGAATTGGTCCATTGGTTGAATTATGGCAGAAGAAATAGTGTCCGTTTTTAGCTGATTAGGCGTAATGGCCGCTGGGGTTTTGTAGCAAAGTCCTGGGACGAAGTAGAGGTTAGTGAAAACTCATAGTTTTTTTTTATATTTGGTGTTCGAGTCTCTTCACCAATCAATATGGAGCCGGGCTCCTTTGTACGCTCCCACCTGGGAGATTTTGCAATGGGGTTTTGGGAACCTCATTCAAAATGCACGCAACTGAAAAATTAGTGCACACGAGATACGCTAACACAGCTGCCGAGCTATATAATCAAATAGTACAGGAACAATTCCATGTTTATGTATCAGAATAAACCATAAACCATAAATCCATATTTTGAAGCAAATTAAAGGTTATTTGAGTGCTTCTTTCCACTCACGGATCGGGTTTACAAAAAAAAACACTATTCTTATAAAAATGTAAACTACTTGTTTTGTTCTGACGTTGTTTTGGTTTCTCGTTCAGGATCTCCATCCCCTTCGACCGTACGACATCATTACAAAACGGCCCCTTCTCCGCTTCCATCTCCTTATCAAGATCCGTCGGGCACAGCCGCTCCATTTTTTACGCCTCCTTTGGCTCCCCCAACTGGTGATTCGGAATCAACTTTGACACTCCTGGTTCCAGACTTGGCCTCGATTCCTCCGTGTACCATCGGCGGATCCGAACCCTCTTTCATCGGCCCGCTTGCCTTCCACTGCATCCACAATGACTGGCCTTGGATCTAGGGTCCCACACGATCCGTGTCCCTTGGAACAAGCGTTGTCCTGAGCTGCTGCCTCTCCTTCATTTGCTTCATATTACGCTGTCATTCATTCTTCAACGATCATCCATAATATGCCTCTTCAATGTACAATTGGGACCCGATTCCCTTTCTTCTCACGATGTTCGTCATGTCATCTACGATTCCATTCCGATTCTCTCCGCAAACCCAATCCTATAGTACACGATGACGCACAAGGACGACAGTTCATCAGCACATCAAGGATGGACGTCGGCGGATCGATTCTCTTCTTCAGTACTTCACTCCGCCTTCAAAACTTCTTCAGCTCCGCCATGTCTTACCTAAACATCCGATCCGCCTATACCTTGATCCTGCCATGTCCCCAACCGATTCACATGGCTCCTCCATTCAAGTGATCTTCGGTAATGATGCTTCACCGATCCTCTACCTTGAGTGCTCCATCTGTATATCACGTGTCCGATCCTGTGCTCTACAATGAACTAACAAAATTGACTTCTATGTTCACACTTCTGCTCATTTAATATCAATTAGCTCTCATTTAAATGATCAATTGGCAAAAATTTTTCTAGGCCTGGGTGTCAACCATTCAGTAGAATGGAGCCCCAAACAAGCAGACGTTTCTGCTATTTGGCTTGCTGAAACCGTATTAGTTTCGCCCGACACTTCTGCTCCTGTTTCCACCGATTCCCGGTTCCTTTCAGTTCGATTCCTCATCAATGCAACGACGAACCTTCTAGAAACGCATCACCTCATCGGTTCCTGACCAGCTGTGATATCTACTTGGACTCGAAGACCGTCTCCCGCTTCCTGACCAAGGTAGGTTGGCATCTTATTATTTGCAATTCTACCTTCCCCTAGTGTCGAACAGATTGTTTCATCCCCTGGCATCAGCTGTTCCCGATTGCTGGTCTTGGGACTGAGGATCCCGGGTCCAGGCTGGAGAAACTTTCGTTGGATCCACCTGGACGCTGTCCGTAGGGTCGCCGGCTCGTAACGTGGGTACTCTGAGCCTAGCCCGCTTCCTTTTGTGACGAGGTCTGCTATGTAAATAAAAGGTAATGATATTTTCGTGGCAATAAAAAGACTAACATACCAGGGGCATCTGGTTAATTTTAGTTTTTGTTTGCCTAAACGAAAATGTTCATTACTTTTACCCACCCAGCCTCCCCACGATGGACTAGGTTCATGTGGGTTGAAAGAAAGATGCTGTGCTCCGCCGCAGATCGCTTATATAGACAGAGCTTGTTCCTGTCCGGCGCAGTGTGTTACGAGACCGGCATGGAAGTAAACTTTCAAGTTAGGGATAATAGAGCTCCAGGGGGGGGGGGGGGGGGGGGACTGCTGTGTAAATAAAAGGTAATGTATATTTTCGTTTAGGCAAATAAAAACTAAATTTAACCAGGTGCCCCTGGTATTTAGTCTATTTTATTCGGTGCACAGTTGGGTGTGACGAAGTTGCTAAGGTTTTCATTAAACCATTTCTTAAAATTTTTAAACTTTTAAACGGCTTTCATGCTTGTAATCATATTTAATCATGAATCCAAAATAGTTTTCTTTGTCTTTGCAGCACCCTGTGATGAACGCATATGTGGGGAAGGTGCTTACTGCGACTATCCATTAAAAACTGATCGAAACTTAGCCGACTGTAAGTGCCTAGATGGTTATATGGTAGTTCCAGGCACACACAATTCATTAACAGGGGCCATTAAGTGTATTCCAGGTAAGTGTTTTCTATTCTTACCAGCGATATTCCATGACATGTCTGTTTTCACTTATTTCATATTAGTTATTTAAAATTGTTTTTGCTAGGTTTAAGTGAATAAAGCATCATGCCAATATAATTATACACTACATATTTTTTTTAACACGTCGGATAAACCTCAGAAGAACAAAACTATCACAATAAATCACGTGTAGAGGGACCATTCTTGCAAAAGTATGCTAATAACTAATTTATCACAATACTTTTAAATACTTTTCTTGTTGCCACTGCAAAATATACAATACCTGCCATCCTGATCCGGCCAGCTTGGCAACCCTACTGCGCATGCTATCCTCCTTTAAACGAGCTTGCCACGAAAGCATTGCATATTTTGTTCTCAAGCGGCCATGTTGTCATGGTCGCTCTATTCCCGAATCAGCTTTTGTTGCGTATTACTTACTACCGTTCAAGGTTTTGGTCCTCGTCCGTCGATCTTGCTTTCGTTGGGACTCGGCGTCTTCCTTAAGCTCGGCCTCCCTCTCGTGATAATCTCGTCACGAGGGGGAGGC
>JAHWFP010207589.1:557-14791 GCA_023313725.1 Lithobius niger | reverse complement strand
AATACAATACAATACAATACAATACAATACAATACAATACAATACAATACAATACAATACAATACACTGCCACAAGCAATCATCGTAAAGCATGCCATTGTTTTGGTTTCGACGCAACGACGTCAGCTCAAGTAGGAGGGCTCAAGTTTTTCTCTTACTCTCATAGACTACAAAAACTAAACTTGCACTCTATTTGGTGGAGGCTTTCTCGTGGCAGTTTAATAACTATTCAAAATTCTCAAGTGTAACTATGGCGGATGCCATACCATACAAAGCAAGATACAAAGTTTCACTCTATCGACATATTCTGCCATCAGGGGACATCAGTACAAAATCCAGCAACCCCATGTCGCAAAAAGCCAAACTAAGGGTTTTTCTCATATCGAGTTATTGAAAACTGGAATGATTTACCAGCTCATGTGGTGGAGGCCCCAACCTCAAACGTGTTTAAAAATAGACTTGATAAATATGTTGCTGACTGCACAGTTTGGCAATTTAGCCATTGGTAAAGTTCTTGCATTCCTGACATGTATAAATATACCCTGAAATGAACTGTGTTCTCCAGTTAATGAATTATAGCATGTTTATGAAATGTTTCTTGTTGCCTATTGACAAATTCAAAACATTTATTATTGTATCATGAGTGTTTGGACACAGCATGTGAAATTGGACGTTTAAATAACTATCTCTTAAACCCTGTTTACTCTTGTTATTGTGGATGGGATGCTGCTTTGTTCTGCAGCGTCTCAAGTTTTCAATTGCTGATATTTTTCTTTAACTACTTATTTACAGTTAAGTGTGTATATTTTTGGTTCTTGTTGCGCAAGCCTGCACGGCGCTGCAACACATTTTTGTTAATAAAGTAAAGTAAAAGCTACTCGTGTCTAGGGTCATCTGGTAAGTATTTGTCGTTTTGTTTTAATGTGTATTTTAACGTTCAGCAAAAATTGAACGATCAGATATTGAATAATTATTCATTAGTTTCGTTAAAAACCACTCGCTAGTTGAAACAAACCTTTTTGTTGGTTTCGAAAAACCAAGCGTCGTCTGCTTTGAGGATTGGTTTGGGAGCAAAAACGTCATTAACTGAATCTCGCTCGTGTATACTTTACAATGGGAAATAGTTTAGTTTAGTTTAATGCCAGAGAAACAGCAAAGCCAGAGACTTGTAGCTGAAAAGGAAAAGAAAAAGGGAAATTGGCGTTGAACAAGGACAACCTCGTCAGGGAGAGCGTTCCATTCATTGATAACACGCACAGAAAAAAGTTCTTTCTTACTTCGAGTCTTGCATGGGGCTTCTGGATCTTCAGGGAGTTTCCCCGAAGATTGGTAGTAGTAGAGGGCAGAAAAAATTCTGAAGAGTTGATACCATAGTGTCCTCTCATAATCTTGAAGCACTCGATAAGTCGTCCCCTCTCTCTCCTTAGTTCAAGAGTAGGAAGCTTGGCTACCTTAAGTCTACCTTCATATGTGAGCCTGTCTTTCATAAGCAGGCGAGAGAACAACCTCTGAGCCCCCTCCAACAAGTTGATGTCTTTCCTCAGCCACGGGTCCCAGGCCACACCAGAGAACTCAATAAGTTGTCTGATAGGGTCTTGTGAACCCGGAAAAAATCACTTGGGCTGAGTTTTGGAAGATGCCGAGAAAGAAACCCAGCCATTCTTTTAGTCTTGCAGCAACAGCAGCGCACTGTCGGCTGACTGAAAGATTATCCTCAATAATAACACCAAGGTCTCGGACATTGTCAAAACGTTGGAGTTTCGTACCATCTAGGAAATAATCACTTACAATGTTCTTTGAACCAAGATGCATTATTCCACTCTTCTGTGGGTGCAGTCGCATACCGTGACTGTCGTACCACGACTGAAGACCGTTAATGTCCCCTTGAAATTCAGTACTTTTTTCTAGATCATTCGTCATGGCGGATCCTTTCACATCATCTGCAAACTTCCAGCAGTCATTCTTCACGGCATGATCAGACTCGGCAGTGTACAGGGAAAACAGCTTTGGCCCAAGGACCGATCCCTGCGGTACTCCTGATGTAACTGGCATCCAGGCAGACTGCATGCCATTGACAACCACCCTTTGCTCTCTGCCATACAAAAATGCTTCGATCCATTTCACCCTCTCTAAAGTAACTCCACGAGAACAGAGGTTGTCAATAAGGGCGCCGTGTTCAGCAGTATCAAATGCTTTTTCAACGTCTGCAAAGAAAACATCCACCACTGATCCCTCGTCGAGAGCCATGGTCCACTTGTTTCTTGCTGAAAGAAGATTCGTAGTGCATGACCTGCCTGGAACAAATCCGTGCTGCGTGTTGTCCACAATTCCTAAGTCAATAAGCTCAGTATTAAGAATACCAAGGAAAACCCTCTCGCAACATTTGCTTATGCTGGTCAGAAGGCTCACTGGCCTGTAGTTCAGGGCCGACATTTGACTTCCTTTCTTTTTGTAGATAGGGGTGACATTTGCCCGTTTCCATTCCATTGGGATCTGGCCTAAACTAAAAGACTTCGAGAAAAGAGCTGCCAGAGGTGCTACCTGTGTGTGTGCATATTCCTTCAGGAGTTAATTGGGAATTCAATCTGGACTTCCCCTCACCTTTTTGCCTCCAGGATGGAAAACTGACTGTTCCAAATTTGTTTGGTACGTCCTTAACATTTAACACTTTGTTACTCTGAGAATCGAGTAATCTTAAGACTGTTGGCTCTGCATTACGCTGATGTCGCAGATGTCCAAAAAATCTCTTTGGGTTTCTCTTGATATTCTTCACCACATCCTCAAGCTGTTCTCTTCTGAATGTACGAAGTAGGTCAACAACCTTGTTTCGTTGGGCTTGGAATTTTTCAAGTTCAGAGTTTTGTCTGCTCCTGAAGAACGACTCCTAAGTGATCGTTTGATTTTAATCTCAGGTAAAATGTGTCTTGGAAGGTTAGGTGTCTTACGGATGTACTACCCTCTGTCTGGGATATACTTTTCAATAAGGGAGTAGATGGTTTCCCTCAGTGCAGCCCAGTGTTCCTCAATGCTTGTGCTAGGCAAGATATATCTCATCCCATTTCAGAGCGACCAAGGATTCGTTGATGGATTTTTAGTCTGCTCTAAAGAAGTCTTTCTTGGCTCGGGTACCGAGTTGTTCGCCGTCATTATGGAGACAGTTCGTGACGTTTGGGTGTTGTACTCCCCAACAGACCCCACTATGATCTGCTTTACCCACTGGTGGGAGAGTGGGAGAGAGTAGTGGTTCTGACTGTGCAAGTTCTCGGAGATGAGCACGATATCCAGAGTAGAAGCCTTTTGTCCCTGCACAATTCTGGTGTGAAACTGGATTACTTGTTTAATATTGTTGGAAAGGGTAAAATCCAAAAACTCCCTTTCAATGTCAGTGGCACTAACATCGAGTGAGTCACTCTCCCACCGTATCCTCGGCAAATTAAAGTCCCCAGAGCAAATCCAGAGTTTCTCCTTAGGCAAAGAGAGCCAGTTAAGGAGTGCCGAGTTGCTATCATCCCCATTGTCACAACTGTGGACTGCAGCAGTGGACTGATAATTTTTCGATGGCTACCATGAGGTCAATTCTAATCCCTTCAGCCAAATCCGCCAAATCGGTTGACCGAAAAGATTGAGACAGTAGTGTGTACATAAATGGCCACACCCCCATGTTGTTTTACAGTTCTGTCAGCTCTGTACAAATCATAGTCATTGATACGGAGTTCACCCTCCTCAATGGAGTCATTAAGCCATGTTTCCGTGAGAAGAACACAAATTGGCTTCATGTTGTGGACAAGTTGCTTAACTTCAGCTAACTTTGATTGAAGCCCCTGGCAATTAAACAATAAGCATTTAACGGTCAGTCAAGCAGACTTAACTGCAACAGTTACTGTGCCAGTGTCAGTGCCGCTACCAGGTTTTACAGTTTCTAAATTTAAAACAGAATCTTCTATTTGGCGAGTTTCCACCCGATCTGCCGTGTTGCTGATGTCGAGTGGAGCTGTCCCTAAATAGCTGCACTCTAGCTCAGACGTGTTCAACTAGTGGGTCCACCTTATCATACCTATGGTTAATCCAAGCTCCTGCATCACACGATATAATTTATTAACTCAGTGGAATTATAATACTCAATATAATTTATTAACTCAATATAATCAAAAGCAAAATCAAGACACATGTCATGTGTGTCTTGATTTTGCTTTTGATATAATTTATTAAAGCAAAAGCAAATTATGGACACACAATTGTTGTTGTTGTTGATTGTTGTTGTCTGGTTTTATATACTTTTGATTAAAGCATGGGTATATCCCATGATTAAAGGGATATACCACCCAGTGCCATTTTTCTCGATCCTCCACATCAAGTACGGCCCCAAAGGTCTATTTCTTTACCATTAGTTTTTCCCTTGCTAAAAATCCTTTTTTAAATGTGGCGTCTAGGAGATTTTCTGTTGAATATAATGGAACTTTATTTACTAACGATCCGTCACTAAATGATGCATTGCGCGCGTACAATAATCATGACGTTTCATCTCTGTGTGTACATCTACTAATTTTATAATTATTACCATGAGATCTAAAATCTAATAAACTAATGCGGTAAAAATTAAAATTAATTATTCCAATAGATCACCGAAGCAAAATTATAAGACACGAGCCTAGAAAATTATAAATTGTGATTTTAAAATACGAGAATTATTCCGGTTTGTGACGACACAATCGTTGACTTCATTCTGTCTCGTGTACTATTCACAAAGCCAACCGAGACAGCAGCTATGCGAGGAACGTAGCTACCACCCCAGCCGACCTGGCACTGTAATTGTTCGAATGAATATCTGCGCGTAGCTGTAATTTGGCACGCGGAATGTTATAAGCAGAGGAGTAGATGGGTTGGGACCCCCTCTACTCCTCTGTTATAAGGCAGGCCGGGTGTCCCTTTAACTCAATGGACGTGTCGCGTGCAAGGTTATTTAAATATATATATATCTTTGCGTCGTATGCTCCATTGATTTATAGTTGTAAACTGGACTCCACTTCCGGCATCGTAATACCTCCTTGGAAGAAGGAAGACATTCTCAATGCTACCCTGCCCTCATGGAACTTTGACGAGATCAACTAACCCTACCCAACCTGTAATACCAGTAAATAAAGGGAAGGATTTAACGAGGAGTACATTTTATAAAATTTCTTATAAAGTGAAGTAATGCTTATCAAACAACACACTTCCTTTTAGCATAGAGATAATTAAAATATATCGATCGTCAAGTTTAGTAAGTTATGCTCAAATACCCAAACCCATACAATAAAATAAAAGATATTTGAAAGGATTTTGACTTTTAGAACGATTTACCATAATCAAAATTATTTATGGCCGTATATTGTATTTATAAGGCGTCAGTTTCTCGAAGTTGCTTATTCTAATTTGAAACAAAATCACGAGTTCGCTAACTAAAAACTATTTAAAAACCTTTTCCTCATGGCTGGGAAGTCTGGTCGTGTTTTTTTTGTCACCACGGTGGCTGCAGTCACCAGAATTTCTTGTCAGTGAATAGGGACTTCAGAGTTGAACGAGAACTAAAACTGCGTACGTACGTAGATCTAAATTCAATAAGTTATTTACCACGACAAGACTAACAATTTCGCAATAAGTGCAAAAATACCTACCCGGCAACATGCTCAAATTTCAAGATCTTCAAGTTCACAACATGTGTTAGCTGCTTTTTAAAACTAATAAGCGGTGAAATCTTGCAAGGGTCAAGATACAAATAGTTTTAAGTGTTCCGACTGGTAGTCGAAAGACGACAAACATTTTTACGGCATACCATGTACAACGTGGTTGTGTCTATAGGGCAAAATTTTCAAAGTTCACAAGGTGATTTATCTTGTTAATCTTGCTTTGTTAACAAGCTTGATTTTAAGTAATCTTCCTCTGGCTTGCCTAAACACATTCGAGCCAAGCATAACCACATTAAATAATTCAACACACGGAAAACAGATTTTTGCAACATACAAAAACGCCACTGACGGACGGTATATATGTGCTGAATGTAAGGTCTCGTCGACAAAACTAGTGTTCTAAGTAATCTTAATTGCCAGGAAATCTGTAATTGTAAATTGTACTTGTCAAAATCAAAACGACGCTTAGTTAATGTGATGCCGGTAAAGCTCGGAACTAAACTGTGCACGTGTATTACATGTGGAACTGCCCTTTCTTCTGAACACAGTTTAAAACGTCATGCGCGTCGTATTCATAAAAACGTTCATAAACCGTGCACCTGTATTACATGTGGAAATGTGTTTTCTTCTAAATACAGTTTGGCACGTCATGCTCGTCATATTCATAAAATCATTGTTCCGCACAACTTTAAGAGCACGCACAGAGCTGCTGTAAAACGCAAGTCTTCAGAATGCGAACTAGACTTCACGTCAAAATGCCTTTTACTTCGACACGTGCGTCCAAAGAAAAAGGGAAAACTGGTCACATGCAATATCTGTGGAAATATGTTTACACGTAAAGACAGTTTGAAAAAGCACACTTTTCGTATTCATAAAATAATCCAACCTCATACCGACAAGCATGCCACAAAACGCAAGTCTGAATGTGAACTTGACTTTGTATCAAAGCGACCTTTAATTCAGCCTACACCTCCGAAGCTTGAGACACAACCTATCACATGCGGCATATGTGGGTATACCTTTACACACAAATTCAGTTTAAAACAACACACGCTTCGTATTCACAAAATTCAGCCTCACAACTATGAAACTGTGAACAAGTCTACCGTAAAGCGTAGGTCTACAAATTGTGAACTTGACTTTGCATCGGAAAGACTGTTAGATGAGCTTGTGGCTTCAAAGCTAGATGCGTATACGTGGAATTACAATGTGAATCGCCATAATCATGTTGTTCACACAATCAGTGATCCTCATAATGACGAGAGCTGTGACCTTCATTTCAGTGCCCCAGTGCCATCGTGTAGACACAATCAAATTGCAGCAGAAGGAAAAAAGTACTACTGTGCAGAATGTGGGTACAACTTATCAAAAAAATGTTTTGTTAATCTGGTGCACATCCCAACTGATGATAACGTGATCAAGTATGTATGTCCCTCTTTGGCAAGGCAAGGTTTGATACTCGTGAGCAGCAACATAGATGGCGTACTTAATAAGAGCAAGAATTGTCTTGACCTTGGTGTTTTTACCAAACCGTGTGATGTTGCTGTACCTCTCATTAAAGATAATCGTGTTGCTGTTCAAGCAGAAGACGTACTCAGCAAGTCCATTGATCCTGCAGGTGACTGTATGCAAGCTATTTCGGCCAAACCTTTAGTAAGTCTTGGTCAAGTTCAGGTGAGCCAATCTGAAGTTTGTTGTAAAGACTATGAAAGCAATGCTTTGGTCAAACGATGTGTAGTAGATCTCAGTCCCATTCTAACAAAAGAGTTGCCAATTAGTGTGATGAATGTTCGAACAAAGCACTGTAATCTTTCCATTTCCACCAAGCAAAGTGCAGTTCGACTGACTCGTATTCCCAATACCATCATAGCAGACAAAGATAGCAGTTGTGGCAATAACAAAAACTGTATGCACGACGCTTCAACCGAACAATGCGTTGTTAAAGTTGCGTGTATTAAGAAGAGGAAATCTGTAAACAACACCAGAGGGTGTAACAAAGAATGCCGATTTGACTTTTTGATCAAACATTGTGCGGTTCGCCTCGCACGCATTCAAGTAAATGATATAAAGGAAAAAGGTGAAAATTGTGGTACTTATTGCGGCGGTGACTCGTCAGTGAAACAATGCACAGTTAATCTCACCCGTATTCAAGCAAATGATAGAAAGAGAAAAGGTGAAAATTGTGGTACTTATTGCGGCGGTGACTCGTCAGTGAAACAATGCACAGTTAATCTCACCCGGATTCAAGCAAATGATAGAAAGAGAAAAGGTGAAAATTGTGGTATGTATTGTGGGCCCGACTCGCCACGGTCAGTGAGACAATGTGTAGTTAGTCTCGCCCGTATTCGAGTGGGCGATACAGTGAGCCATGGCCATACATTATGTGCTAGAGATCGTCAATGCTACTTTTTAGCCAAACAGTGTGCAGTTGGTTGCACAGGTGTCGAAACAGGAGACATAATGCATAACACTAGAAGCGCTGCATGGGTGTGCTCAGCCCCAGAAGAAGGCAGACCTGCAAGCAAGACCTGGAAGAAAGCCCTGAAAGACCTTGCAAGCGTGTCAAACGATAAACTTGAGTCTTCTGTCAGAGAATGTACGGTTAGTATTGCTCGCATTGAAATAACGGACACACTGAATCGAAAGACGTGGGCAAAGGAAGGTAAAGATGATGTATTAAATGATTCAGTAATGACAAAAAGTGGATTTAGTCTCAACTGCATTAAACCTGAAAACTTATTCTCAGGGGGTTCTAACAACGCGAACTGTAACAATTTGAGCGAACATTGTGTAGTTAGTCTTACTCGTATTGAAGGATACGACATACCAAATGAGGTTCTGTCCAAACATTGCGGCCAGAACTCTGTCGCTCAAAAAGATTTAGTTTGTTCAACTAGTAGCCAAATACGAGCTAAGCCAAACCAAGATAATCGACGTTTTTATATACTCAAGCGATGTGTAGTTGGTCTTACTCGTATTCAACATAGGGACTTGCCACACCAAACACCTTTTGTCAAACTTAAGACTGCCAATTCTGCTGAAGGTTTCCGATGTGATTCTTCAAACCACAACAATATAGTTCTCCGCAATAAAGTACGAGATATGCCAAACTGGACGGCGAGCACTGAAGATGGTAAACATGATGTTCCGGTCAAAGACTGTGCTGTTAGTGTCAGTTGTAAGGAAACGAAAAACGTGTTGCATACACGTAGTGTGTGTGTTGGGGACTTTATTCAGCAGTGTTGGAGCCAAAGTGATGGTTTCGTTAGTATTGAACAAGGGCAATCGCATGGTAAGAGTAGTTCTGTTATCAAGCAGTGTGTTGTCATTGTGACTCCTATTGAAATAAGAGAAAAACATACCCAAAAAGTGTGTGATGAAGAAGCGGAAACTGGTGAGACAATTAAAAAGTGTGCAGCTCGCCTCAGTTGCATTGATAATAAAGGATTGCTGCGACAAACAGTTCATTCTAAACTTGGCGAAGCTAACTATGCAATCAAACAATGCGTAGTTAGTCTCCCTCGTATTCAAGCTATCGACACACCAGTTGCTTTCAGACACAACTCTTTTGCACAAAAAGATTTGGTTGGTACTTCTAGTAGCCACATAGTAGATACACCAAAGCTAAGTGTATCTGCTGCAGATAATAGTAGTACTTGTGAACTCAAACAATGCGTAGTTAGTCTTGTTCGTGTTCAAGATAGGGATTTACCAGGGCAGACTTGTGTCAAAGACAATGATTGTGGTGCTACAGTTAAACAATGCATTGTTCGCCTTGTGCGTATGAAAACAATTGCGACGAATAAACATGAATACTGTTATGAGGTTAAGTCGGAGCATAATTCTTCAACCCCAGTAAGTGAAGTCCGTCTTCCTAGTGTTCTGGAAGGAGACATGCACAGCTTAACAGTGCGTTCTGATGCCTTTTTATATAACTTAACCATGACTCCATGCATCGTTAGTCTTGCTCGCATTCGAATAGAAAACCTGACTACAAGCGTGTATGCTAAAGATGTCGAGTGGGATTCTACAATCCAACAACGCTTGGTTGAACGTAGAGTATCACCTCGCTCAACCATGTGCACATCAAATAGTAAATCTGACTCTTTGATCAAACAGTGCGTAGACCCGCTCTCTCACATTAAAGGTAAGGTAGAGATTAACAGCAATCAAGTGAGAAACTTGCGGAGCCAAGCAACTTGTGCTAATGACAGGATATGCTGTCATATGACCGAGCAGCGCATACTTAATCTACCGTGCATTCGTACGATAGAACCAGTCAGTGGAACAAGACTTGCTGAAAATGATGAACATGACTCTTCAAGTAAAAAATGTGCTGTTCCCGTCAGTGATGTACAAGGCGAAGATGAATCGAATGAGCAGGGAAATTGTGTGAAATATGATATGCATGACTCGTCGATTCAAAATGGCGTAAACGGTCTTCCTTCTTCTAGTAACGGTGATCCTGGTCTCAAACCGTGTACATTTATTGATGCTTTCATTCCAACAGAAAATGTTCTAAATACCAGAAGTAGTTGTACAAAATGTGGTAGTATGACTTGTGTTGAAACCGAAAACATGCCATACATATGCAGAGACGGTACTCTAAATCAAAACCAAGATTTAATGAGCGATTCTTGTTCTCAGAGTGTTGTGCTTTCAAACCAACATGTTGAACGTACAGATTTAAGGGACCAAAATTTTGTGCAGGGCAAAGAATTGCAGAAATCTATGGATTGCAGTGTTTCATTTGCATTAGGTAAAGTGAATTCTACCACAGTAATTGAAGAAGAATCACAGGAATGTTTGGAATGCGGCCCTTCACCTACATTAAGAAAACGAGCAGAGGAGCATTCTCTGGATTACACTGTTGAAGAATCATACAAATGTGTGGAATGCTCTGTTACATTTTTGTCAAGACAACATTTGGTGGAGCATTCTTGTACACCTTTTAAGGTGTACAATTGTACAGACTGCAATGTTACTACTTCAACACGGGAAGATGTGGAAATATTTACCGACACCTGCACCATACAAGAATGTCACAATTGTGATGAATGCAATACTGCTTTTGCTTTAAAACAACATTCAAAAGAGCATTCGCTTACACACAGTGATGAAGAACGGTACAACTGTGTGGAATGCTGTATTGCATTTGCACTAAGACCCTATTTGGACGGTCATTCTGTGGCACATACCGTAGATAACCCGCACAGCTGTATGGAATGCAGTGCTGCATTTGTATCAATGAAACATTTAGAGGAACATTCTCTTGTGCATACTGAAGACGAGAGTTACAACTGCGTGGAGTGTAATGTTGCATTAGCATTAAGACAGTATTTAGAAGTACATTCCTTAAAACATTCCGAAGAAAGACCTTATCGCTGTCAAGAGTGTACAGCTTCTTTTCCAAGTGTTGAGTTTTTAATAGAGCACATTCGCTCTCATTCAGGAGATGTGGGGGAAGACGAAATGGTTCTATGTGATGAAGAAGTGTAGTGTTTGCAGGTAGGCCCTACATTCAATTTAGGCTACATTAGGAAACCTGTAGTATTTCAAGCTATGTTCATATGCATTGACCAAAAGCTTTCTAATATAGCCTAAGGGGGGAAAAATGTAATTTGGTTGCATTAAGGGGAGATGCTACTAAAAAACCAAAAAATCTGTTAATGTGGTTTAAGACATTTATGACTTGGTGTATCTATTTGGGGCATAAAACCATACTAAAAAATAAAATTTGGTTCCCGTGCCACGCCCCTTTATTATGAATCGAAGTCATTTGTAGTATTTCATTGGGAAATCAAACCAACTTCTCCTAATTCACTTACAGAAAATCTTATGCACTTAGGTTTCACTTAATATGTCAGGCAACGCGATAAGACCAATATATTTCATGTGGGGCCAGCCAAATTTATAAATTTATGTAATATCTAAGCATTACGATATTAAATTTGATAATATTTTACTTTATTAATTTTTTAATTAACCTTGCTCATGCCTCACCCCCACTGAAATGGTCTTATCGTTTGGTAGGCTATGTACTCCACCCCTCTAAAAAAAATCAAGCCGAAAGGAGCAATACTTTAGAAACAGTTGATTTCCCTAGTAAGCATGTAACGCTTAAACTTAGTATTGAGAAAAAGGCTTGCAAAGAGAAAAGTTTTTTTTCATTTTATGCAGAGTTTTATACATTTTTATTTTTACACCGGCTCATAAAAATATCTATTAAAAATAATATAACCCTCTTTCACAAATAATACTTTGGATTCTGGTAGGGAACACATCACAAATAACAAATATGACAATTTTTAAAAATCACAATTTTGGCCAAATTTTCAGTTTTTTAGAGTAGCATCTCCCCTTAACCCAACTGAACTGACTTAGCCTAATTCCTTTCCCATCCTTCCCAGTTTTAGTTTATTTTTGTGATGCCATCCTCAGCTGCAAGCTTTGGTTTCAAAGCACAGTCTTTGTTAAGAGAAATACTTAAACTGCGGAAATGTGTACTGTACCTAGTTTTGCAAAAAGCACACAGTTAGTTTGAAAACACTACTGTACTACTGTAGCCCTAGGCTATTTTTTAATTCCACAGTTACGGCAACAAAAATTTTCATCTTGGATCTTACGTAGTCTACAGTAAATTATACAAAAACAGCTTGGTCACCAAAATTAAAATTACTTTGTTTACATGTGAGAGGTGCCGTAATTTATCACTGGATCAAAGTCCAACCACTAAAACCAAGTTAGGGTAAAAAAATGTTGACGCTCAAACTCAGTCAAAAATTCTCGTCCATAGTTTGCGAATTTTCGATAGGCATATAGTCCATACAGGTGTAAAATATGGTGCTCCTATCTTCTTCAGGCTTGAAAAACGTGCTGTTGTGAAAAACGCGCTGTTGTGCTTGCTGATCGAGGAAAATTTGAAAAAACGCGGGGCTCGTAGCCCTCAATGTGCATTAGGCCGTGCTTGCTGTCGTGGGAGTGCCACTTTCTTGTCAGGTGTTCACCATGTTGGCGACTGATTATTTATTCGATATATGGGTTTGACGGTCCCTGCTGGTTCATAAGAGAGCCACCTTCTGAAATTTCGTGCTGGCTGGATTGCCAGTGATTCTATTCCCGTCAATGCCTCTCTCTCTCAGGATCTTCCTAATATTTTCACTCATTCCTTTAAAGTATATCACTCCAACTCACTTGCAACTCAATCGATTTGGTGTTATCTTCCTCTTATGTTCTTTTCCCTCTACGATGGCTTCTCTTTCAGCTTTGACGATGCCTATTGTGAAAGGAGGAAAAAATTTAAAATCACAGCTCCTGAAGAAGCTCAAATTGCAGGGTGAGACAAGGTTCAGCAGGTCACAAGAAAAGAAGGAGATGGAAAAAGAGCATTAGGGCATCACCAACACCCCGGAGGGAGTATACCGAGTACCATGCAGTGATTGCGATGCTATATATATAGGTGAGACGAGGAATGGAATGATAGAAAGGGTTAAACAGCACATGGCAGATACAAGAAACAAAGTAATGACAAACCGCATCGCATAGGGTATCACTGCATGAGTATGGATTATGATTTGGCTTGGAATAAAACGTCGACACTAATAGTCTCTAACTCCAGAAGTGATCAACATTTGAGGGGAATAGAATCACTGGCAATCCAGCACGAATTTTCAGAAGGTTGCTCTCTTATGAACCAGCAGGGACCGTCAAACCCATCCATCGAATAAATAATCAGTCGGCAACTTGGTGAACACCTGACAAGAAAGTGGCACTCCCACGACAGCGAACGAACACGGCCTGGTGCACAACGGCAACAACAGAAGCACGGCCTAACGCACATTGAGGGCTACGAGCCCCGGTTTTTTCAAATTTCCCTCGATCAGCAAGTATAACAGCGATGTAGATAACTGAAGAAGCACGTTTTTCAAGTCTGAAGAAGATAGGAGCACCATATTTTCACCTGTATGGACTATATGCATATCGAAAATTTGCAAAATGCGAACGAGCATTTTTGACTTTGAGTTTGAGAGTCAACATTTTTTTACCGTAGTTACAGAACATTCAAAGTACGATGGTTGCATTTTGTCTAAAACCAAGTTTATTTTTATATAGGCCTACTACACTATTTTAATTGTCGAAAGAAGTTATAAAATGCCAGGGGTCGAATTTTAAAATTTTGGACCAGGTGCAAAATTTGCACTCTAGAACTAACCCTGGAGTGCAAAACACCAACTTGAAGTGCAATAAATGTACCTACCTATCTACCTCCCCGGCCCCTCCCCCCAAATTTAATTCATGCCAAACCAGATGTTAAAATTCTGGTTCCCAGCATTTGCCCACCTAGTTATTGCTGGTTCAGATCGTGGTCAGCTGTATTTGTTTCGCTCAAAGTGCTTCGCAGTAGGTCACCAATGCAGGAGTACTAACTTGCAGCACCAGTCTCCCATAATTCTTTTGGCACATGAAAATCCACGTTTAACTTCTGCTGTGCTGACAGGGAATAACAGAATTATTTTTAATCTGTGCACAACATTTTTGCACTTTGTCAAGCATTGCTCATCCATCAAC
>JAHWFP010207564.1:0-12957 GCA_023313725.1 Lithobius niger | reverse complement strand
AAGATCAGTGCAAGTGAAACTCGACTGAACAATTCATAGACTGTGTGCAAACCACGGACAGTGAGACCGCATTGAGCAGTACACAAAAACATGGACTGTGAACAAGTCAAGACCAAAGTGATAAAACCACGGATTTGTGCAACAGTTTTTTCTCTATTTTTTCCCCGTTTTTGGGGCTTTTCAAAATCTTAAATAGGCTAATCATTACATAGATTATGATTGTAAAATGAACAAGAGGTCCATCAAGGCAAAACAAATTGTACATAGAGTAGCCTACCTTGGGGCGACGACGCCTCACATTTTGTGGAGAGGGAGGAGCGTTTGAAGGTGCAGGGTCCACTCCACAAGGTCCCACGTACACTCACACGATTCACCTATTCCAGCACAGTGAGCAGCATGCCACCTGGTGGCACAGTGACAGTGAGAAAGCGATGAAACATGGGCTCCACCAATGTAACAGGGTCACATGTAACATGTCAGGAAATCGTTTCATTGAAAAGGCTTTCTCATTTCATCAATTTCTTGCCTGTCTGGGATCCCAGACACATCCCAGCAGCATTCATAATTTTAATGGTTAAATTGGCGATTGACCAATATCGGTATTGGTTACAAGTAATATAGCTGATATTGATACGGTATTTGTATTTTGTTACAAGTTCAAGAAGTCAATTGGCTTTTAAACTTCCAATCTTAGATCCAAAAGAGATAAAACCATACGGTTTGTAGCATTTTGATAGCGAATGTCCTCTAGAGGTGCTAGATACCAGATTCGCTTCGACAACAACCTTAAACCGGTTATCGATACTTTTTGATTAATGAGAAGTGCCTGATTCTTAATTGATAAATTGCCTTTTATTTTTAAATAAATAAAAAATAATTCAACAGAGCATACTTTCTTTCGAGGAAAAAAGAAGTTCTTTCCTATCCATAGTACGTGTTTTAGGCCTTGCCAGGAAAAACCAAAATTTAATACGTCTAATTAGAATTAATTAGCATACTTTGCTTGGCTAGTTTTTTTTTTCACAGCAATTTTCAATCTAATCATTAATTTTTACTGCATTCAACCAGCCTTGTTTTTGGTTGACTGAACTACCTTAGTTGATGGTAACAATAAAATTACCTACTGTATGTCTTGCTGGCAACTAGTACTGCTGGCTCCAAATAAGGAGTTCTATTTGCTTGCTACGCTGTAAAGCCAATCTGATTTATTTGAACGTTTTTCTAGATGTGGGTACATTCTAAAGTAAGTCTAGCTTGCTAGCAGTTTTAGGAGGTGGTGTTGGCCCGTTTGCGAGTTGGTCACACCCGACTTACTCACTGTTTCCTTTTGCGGGGGGTTGACCCTCCTGAATGTTCTTGGTGTCGACGGCCACTTACGGTCCGGCACTTACTTGTTGATTGTCGCCATCTTGATGGTGTTCGTCGTCGTTTCCATCTTCCGCATGACATTGCGCGTCAGTTGGGCGATAAGTCTGTCCTCCTGTCCGGTGTTTTTCAATTTTTGCAGGAGGTGCAGATGTATGACAAGATTTAGGTTAGGGGTTTGAATAACATCTCTGTAATGTGTGGTGCAGTGGCAACCCGGACCACTGCACTGTGACTGAGGTTGGCGCTAATGACCAAGTTGTCGACGCGCCATTAAGCCTCAATCCCCCCCCCCCCCCAGTTTTAAATACTCGATACTTTCGTTAGTTAGGGTTTGTATAAGATTCCACGTGATGCCTTCAAACAGCGGTTCGATTCGATACCAGGACAGTATTGAGTAGGTACCGAAGTATCGACTCCCTCTGATTGTCCTCATGGTGTTGGTATCGGATCGAATAAGCTAAAAATGGCAGCGATCAATCCCTAGGTAAGGATACAAAATTAAAATAAATTTCCAGCGGCATTCCATTGACTTGACTCACCTTGGCAAGAAAATCTTCGTAAATCACCATACCACAACCGCTGTTAAAGGGCGTGGCGTACAAAACAATGCATGTACGGTGTCGCACCTGATCGCCCATACTCTTTCCGAATATCGCCAAGATCTATGAAACTATTGAGCCATTCTCCGGCTTTCATTACGGCATTTTTCAGCTCGTACTTTGTTACTTCTTGTCTGCCGTTTGTAAAGCTTTCATTTAGGGTTTCATCTGGGTCATACAACTTTAGCAATTCCACAGAAGTTCTGCGAATTAAATGGTAAATAGAGTTAGAATAGAACATAAAACATCAGTCAACGGTTAGCACAATAGACTTCAGTTCACATGCAACTGTACCTTCCATAAGCCGAGGTCTTGTTGTTCACTTTCTGGGTGAAGTTTTCCTTGAAGTTTGGTCGGCAATTCAATCAAACGCTTCTTCCGCTCCAACCCTGTTATGCTTAAGCCTCCCAAGTTTGCTGGCCGACACTTAATATATTATCATTGTTAATTTGGTTAGAAACAGTTAAATTGAAATGAGGAAAAACTGTTACGACTTATTTGTTGCTCAACCAAAGATACAAATTTCTGATTGAACCAGAACTCCATTGTGTTAGTTCGAACTCTGAATTAGTTCGGACAGTATTGTTTGCATGAATTTTTTTTTACCTTTCATCCTTATGGACAGGACACCACAAGCACCAGTAGTTACCGGATTCCGAGTTAAACCCATGAATAACAACATAACCTGGAAAAAAGAAATGCGTATAAAACTACGAGCACTAGTAAATGTTTTGAGGGACCATACTTTATTATATTATGTTAATAAGTCACCTTCATATCTGATCCAAAGAAACATTCAGTCTTAATTTTATCTCCATCCACTGTGACATAGCCTTCATCAATGACGGTATGCGCCTCCTTAAGCAGTGCATTTAGGGATTCTTGCAGCACGAATGTAGTCCTTATCAGTTTTCACAACGGCCAACACATTGGTCTAGAAAAATTGAAAGTAACAAACTTCAACATGTGCACTTTCTTCTGTAGAGACGATACTTCACAGGATTATACACAAGGTAATTTAAAAACAGCAGGTAATTTAAGCACAAGAAAGTGCAAACACATAGACTAAACTAATCTCCATTTTGCTTTTAGGGCAAAAAGGTGTTGTACAGGAGTGTGCGGGTCTCAAACTCTAGCCTGATGCCTTTTTTCCAGTTTGTCACGTCCAAAATTTGCCATCCTTGCCGAGATGCGCAAGCTGTGTGCAAGGTATCGTCAAGATGATGTCAAACACACAGATCAGTAACTGCTTCTTTTTTCCAGTACACGCATTCGGACAGCATCACTCAAGGGGGTTGATTTAGAAGCATGGTCCTCAAATGAGACATTTCCAGCAAGGCTGCAGCTGCTGAAAGTAGGATTATGAATTTGAACTTTTGAGTTGTACTGTGCACCGTACATCAGCTGTTTACTAAGTTGGTACTGTACTTAAAAATAAGGTTCCTCAAGACTACAGTCATCAATGTTACGTTTGAGTTACCATTTGAGCTCACTGATATCTTGCAAACTTTCATCTGAATGACTGGATGCCAGTTCTTTCATCAAGAACCACATAGCTCAAAATCACCCAGTTTTCCGGTTGATTTTCAGGCCATCACCTTCTAACTTGATTTTTAGCGAACTGGGTTTGTTACTGCCATTTAGTGCCTGCAAAATGTACATGATAGTTTTCAGCATTTCACTCGGATACAACTAGGAGTAGGGTAGCAGTGAGTGATGAACCCCACTATGCTTTTGATTTACATCACATACCTGTTTTGGACGTAGTCAGCTAAATCCTCAACAAAAGACGTGCCTGGTGTTTCACCGGGAACTCCTTTTAATGGGTTTAACTGGTTGTTTACCATTTCACGTCACTCAGTAATGACGTGCAACTTTGGCAAAGATGGAAATTCCTTGCAAAAGTCGATTTGCTCATGGAGTAGCGATCTAAAGTCAAAACAAGCCGCAAAATCTTTTGCTTGTCGTTAGCACTATGTTCATAAAAACGTTTACCACCTCCCTGGCAAAAATGTTTTCACTTGCTGCCCCTTTTGGTTCGCCAACGAAAAGTTATACAGTAGTTTGCATCATTTTTGTCATGAACAAAAAGTAAATCAGCATTTATCGGACAAAAACCAGGGCGAACACCATTGTCCTGTGATAATGCAAGCTGTGTCACTACTCGAGACAAGCAGTCTTTTTCTTCACACTTTTTTTTTGTAAATAGAATGCTCTCTCGGTTTCTTTATGGATTCATTTTTCTGTGTTAAGGCCAGTTTTTCACGATGGAAAACACCCAAATTATTTGTCAGATTGCTTAAGCCTCCCTTGAATGTTCGATACTTTTTTTTTAAGAGTTTTAACAGAAATTGTTGCAAAAACTGTACTTTCAAGTCTCTGCATTTGTTAATGTATGGGTTCGTTGCTCTGCTTCCAAGTTGATGGTGTGCTTTTACACATCTCACGCATTTATCATACAAATAACACAATCCTCTTTAATGGAAAGTTGGTCTGGCACGAATTTATTTAACTCCAAAATGTACGTTGTGCCATTCTTTAATTTCGAGCTACGCAAAGTAATAAAAAACACTGTTCTTTACTCTTAAATTTAAATTATCTTTGGAAATAAAGGTAACTGTTAAGTTGTTAACGGCCATAGCCATGGTTTAAAACAGGCAAAAAATATATAAAAAAAAAATTAGTTAGCTTACATGGTGCACTCATCCACTCGGCTTAGTGTGACGCTACCACTTGTGTTAAAAAAGAAAATATGGCAAATTATCTGGGATTGTGGAGGAATTAATGCCCGAACACAGCTGTACGATTTTTTTAGTCCACTGAATTCTCAAGTTGGTCTGCACTGAGGAAAATGACTTCAAGGCTGGTTCCCTACTAAATGTAGAAAACATCTGACAGCACCTTAACCCATATAGCATTGTCGCTTTTTCCACAATTTGATAGCTGACACCGGATGGCATATAGCAGGTCATCCTCCGAGTTTTTTAAAGAGGTTTGTGATGGTTTTGAATGGATAAAGCTTCTTAAATGTGGGCCTTGGAATAGTTCGACCCCTTCACCAAGTACTGCATTCTCTGTACAAGATAAAATTACTGTTAGGTCATTCACCACATTTTAGTGTAAGTGTAAGAAAGTAAAAACGAAACCATTTCTTGTGTGTTAGGCTACGGAAGCCCGCATCCTTAAAATATACGACTTGAAATACAGTACTTTGTGGCACTTAAAATACAGTCGGTGTCTAAACACTGCATTACTTTGGAGTCAAAGCAGAGGGGAGGAGCTAAGGTAAGAGTGTCATTTTAAATCATCTACATCAGCGGTTTTCAAAGTGTGGTCCGCGGACCGGCACCAGTCCGTGAAAGGTCGGGCGCCGGTACGCGGCGAACACCTGGACAAAAACATGAATTTACCGTTAACGCTCAGATAGACAAAAACCCACTACTAGAATTTGTATCAAAGTTTTAGCTTGTCATACATTCGGGTAAACGCCCAACCTTCTAGTTTAATCACTGGGTGAAAGTAACTCCACTATTATTGTAGAAACAATACCGCTGAGAATTACAATAGCCAAATATAAAAAAGTGTAGCTCACTGCAGTAAATGGTTGCAACAAGCGCTTGTTGCCCGGTGCTACTGTCGCACGTGCGAGCTTATCACTGTGTGCTCCTGGCTGTGTGTAGGTATCTAAAAGCGAGTCCAGTGGTGATCAATCGATTAGATGCCACTTGGTAACTTCTATTTTATTCTTCCATTCTTAGTGACATTTATTGTTATTTTACACCTCTTATTTTTGTACTAAATAGGCTTAAACAACCCCCGCAGTGACGAAAACAACCGAAACTTCATTACATGTTGATTTTAAACAAACAAATTTAAAATTCTTTAATTTGTCGATAATCTCACAGGAACAGACAGAAAATTATAAAGCTGATGCTTGTTAACAAGCCACAGTCGTGTCCTCTTGCAGGTCTGAATGCATATGTGCATGTGTCAACCTACCTATGTAAGACTGGTTCATCCGCAATTAGTATAATTTTTATTATTATTATTATTATTATAAACAAATACTCAGCGAAAGCTAGAAGCTTGTTGCTGGATAACACAAACAAATTAAGGCTTAAACACAGTGTGATCAAGGCGGCTCTTGAAAGTGTTCACTGTGTTGCAGTTAGTAAAAATGCTCGCAGGAAGTCCATTCCAATCGTTGATGGTAGCCACAGAGAGTTTTCTAACTTTGAAGGGGTGTCCTCTGGTTCTGGATTCAGTCCATCTCTGATAAAGATTCTCTTCTTTGCCTCTAGAAAATAGCTTAAAAGTCTCAACAATGGCTCCACGCTTCCTTCGGTTAGCCAAAGTAGTTAAGTTGAGCCTCTTGCAGCGTTCAGGGTAGCTTAGTGCGTTGTACTTGGTGAGTCTTTTGGTCTCTAGCCGTTGAACCTTTTCCAGTACTTCAACATCCCTCTGCAGCCATGGAAACCAGCTCATGTTTGCATATTCCACAATGGGCCTGATAACAGTTTTGTAGAGAAGGCAAAAGGAATCGGCATCTAGTTTTGGAAAGCTACGCCCAACCAAACCGATGACTTTAAAGGCCGTAGCAGCAGCCGTAGCACACTGTGTTGTTACACTAAGATTTTCAGTGTAACAAAACATCCGAATCCTCACCCGAATCAAAAGACGGAGTGAGGTTCAGAACGAAGTTGTCCTCGGAAGGAGGAAAAAGTTCCGGAGAACTAGAACAGGGAATCTCTCCCTGCTCCATGGGCAAAGTAGTATCAGGATGTTGAGGGGACGCAACGGACCCCTCAGCAAGCTTGCTGTTCAACGACCGTTTCACCTTCTCTCCTGGTGGCGACGTCCTCACGGGTGGTATTGAGGCTTTACCAGCAGGAGCCTACTTCTTCAACGTTTGCTGTGGTTCACTCCGGGCAGGCGGAGGCTTAGCTGAAGCTTTAACCTGCCTGGGAACAGTTGCAGCAGCAGGAGCAGAAGCATTTGCAGGCTGGGCAGATGTCGACGGCAAGGCAGCAACCGGATCCGAAGGACCCAAAAGACCCTGTAGAGATGGTTGTTGCTGGGTCAACAAAGTAATAAGTTTACCCACCATCCTCGTCAAAGACCCGAGCTCAGCGCGTAAATCTGCCAAATCAGCAGACCAAGTTGTCGACGCGCCATTAAGCCTCAATCCCCGCCCCCTCAGCAGACTCACTAACTGGGCCAGGCATTGGCGCACTGCACACCTGCGCAAAAGAATGCGTCATTGCCGGTGCCGATAATTTTGCTTTCTTTCGGGCATCCGAGTAGGAAAGCCCGTCCTTCACCTTTAGTTCCTGCACTCCCGTGACAGTCCCGTGAAGAGGCCTGGTGCTGACCACTGCAGTTGACGCACTGCTTCGGGCCAGCACAGTCAGCGCCCTCATGGGCTGCCTGAGCACAGGAAACACAGGTAGGACCTTTACACGAGCCGCTGGTATGGCCGAAGCGTTGACAGCGGAAACACCGCATCGGATTCGGTACATAACTCCTGACCTTCAAGCGCAGGTAACCCGCAGTAATGTGCTGCGGTGCAGTGCAGCTGGCGTATCAAAGGTCAGGAAAAAGGTGTCAGTTGGCTGGGCACCATTCTCTCCCTTCCGTGTCAAACGCCTCACAGCCATTTGACTGAGACCCCTCAAATCAAGGCATGTCACGACCCCCTTGCTGCTGTTCAAAGTACGATGCGGCTCGACATGCACCGGGCATGACCCCAGTGCACTCGCTTCAAAAGCCTCTTCGCCTGACCATCGTCTGCAACCTCCACAAGGTATCCCCCAGCACGGAGCCGAGAGACATTCTTCGGATCAGAACCACAGATCCGTTTCAGGGCTTTGTGTACAGCGAATGAAGCGAGTTGCGTAACATCTCGGCCCTCGCCTGTCACCACCAGGAACTTCGGGACTTGGTCCCGACTTGACTAAAGTCTGGTAACTGGGCACCAGGCCCAACCATCTCGGGTTCCCTCCTCTGGCGCTTGCTAGTGCGACGAGGCGGGGAAGAATTTTGGGGGGAAGAAATTTTTTCGAGGGAGGGGGGGAAGTAGTTGTCATTGATTGCAAAAAATAAGTCGCGGCGGTGCGCCCCCCAGAAAAGAGAGCCCCGCGCGGCACTCGGGTGATGCAGGGCCGGAAGCCGCATGTCCAGGGCCCTGCACCAGGAAGCTAACACCGCCGTCTATCTCCGAGAGGTGGCAGCCTAAGCATGCCGAGAGGCGAGGCCACCAAGGAAGCCGTACACACACCACCTCCGTCGATAACCCAAACAGTTCGGGTCCGTGATGCAGATGGATACAGCACAAGCTGCCTCCCCACATCGACAGGACCCGAAAGGTCATAGGCGATTGACCTTAGGCCGGTTCGCCCAGGCCACCCGTCCTCCGGAATAAGGAGCCAAAGCCCGAAAGCCAGGATCTCCGCCTCCACGGATTACTAGGTTGCAGCACACGGCCAACATGCTGGGGGATGAGGATGAAAAACCCAGTGGCCAGAACGGGCAAATTGGAATCAAACCCAAAAGGGGATCCGAGTAGTGCTTGTGACGGGTGTTAAACCTGCCCGCCATACACACCGTAGGCGCACTCGCAAACCGTAGTGTTGAAGTTGCTAGTGTTAAAGACGGACCAAAAACCCTCCTCCATGCAGACCCTTGGCACACTAGCAAACCGTGATCTTGGGTTCCCTTTTAGTCGCCTTCTACGACACGCAGGGGTACGGTGGGCTTATTCTATCCCGAGCCCACAGGGGGGCGGTTAACGGGACGGTCAGTAACAATAGCATCGCTTAAAGGTGGAGCTTTGCTGCTATCCACGGCATTTACACGATTGTTAGCATTTTTTCTCTTTTTATTTCTTTTGTATTCGATACAGCGGTTGTCCGCTGAAATAATATTGTCGGAATCGCGATCGTCGCTTGATTAACTGGGAACGAATTTTGCGTTAGCATCAAGTTTAAGAATGTCACTGAAAGTAGTAAATTCGGAAAATTTATCCATTTCAGTGTTCACATTTCCAGCAATCGGGGTAACGTCTTTAATTCCATTTTCAAGATCTTCATTAAATACATTTTCAAGTTCGACATTAAATTCGGACGCATCGCGAAGCCGTAGCGGAGAATGGGTTTCGGTTTCGATAACCATGGCGCTGCTGCCATTAGCTGTGGCTGATTCTGCTTCCTTCTTCACATCCGGGTCACGAAGACCGGAAGTATCATGGTGACGGCTACACGTGCAATTCCCTGGGGGAAACGATTCCTCTCGATTAGTGGCGATATATTAGTACAGTTTTGTAACAACGAAAGTTAAAAAACCGCACTGCGGAGGGCTACGAGTTCCTGGTTCATAAAATTAAGTGTTCTGGTCAGACAACCGAAGTTAGCGAGTTCCATTTTCGCCGGAAGAAAATGTAGCGTACGAGCAACGAACTGTAGTGTGCTGTCCGATAGCAAATTGATGACAACTCTCACGAGGTCTAAGGAATAAATGTAGTCCTTATCCGATCCTGAATTTGGTTGGGTAGCGGCCACAGATGGTACGTATTTAGCAAATAACCATCTGGTAGCAGCTATTTCATTGCCCGTGTAGTAAGCAGTGCATGTACGCGCTAACATATCTTCGTGAATATCGTCAACATTATTGGATAGATAGAAAAGCAGTTCGTTAGCAATGTAATCCTTATTTGCAGAAGGAACTTTTGCCTCGTTCAATGTTGCTGTTTATCAATGTTAGCTGTTGTAACGTTTGAATGTTTATGAATTTCATTGCACGGTCCGCCATTTTGGCCAGCCAATGGTCGCGAGTCGTTCGGCATATTAATTTTTTTCCTCATTCTTCTCTGCAGGAGTAACAGTTTGTAATTGAAGGTATACCTTTAGTCTCTCGGCCAGTTCAGGCTTCGATCCATTAGTATCACAACCTCGTTTCAGTAGTTCTGCCTGCAGTTCATTCTTGTTCAGCTTGGATGGATTTAATGGCAACATCCTTTTGTGGCATACATTCAGCCACAGATCCAAAATACAGAAACAAATTGGACAGTATCTCCACTTCGCATTATCCAATTGCATTATCTTCGATCAAGGCACGTAGTGCAAAACTTTCGAAAAATAAACAGGCTTACTTGTTGCATTAGCTGCGCATGTTTTTAAAATAAGAAAGTAATTTTTTTTAACAAACTAAGATTTGAAAAGCTTAATATAAACGTTTTTCATAAATAAATACGGTATATCGTGAAAAGTTTTCATTTCAGTTACGAATCATCTTCTCCCCCCCCCCCCCCTTTCGTCTCTAGGTGGTGGTCCCTGGCACCCCGAAAAAAAATTACCGGTCCGCCACATAAACAATTTTGAGAACCGCTGATTTACATCATTAAAGACGTATGATGTGCGTGTTTGTACCCCTACTCCTTTGGAACCAAAGCACCTCCAAAGATGGGGGGAGGAGGACCAAACGAAAGATAATTAAATTTCGCTTTGGCTAGGCCTATTTTAATCCATGTAACTTGATATTATGACTTTTTTTTAACCCTCATGGTGTTCGTTCCTGACGTCATAGTGACAAACAAGCTGTCTTGAAGATATTAGTTACGTACTGAGATGATGTGGAAATGGATGCACGCAATAAATAACCTAATTTTAAAATTGGTTTTGTTTTGCATGGAAAAATCAAAACCATAGACCTGGTTTTAAAAGGATGCTAAACATTCGTGTTCCTGAAGCATGGAGGTACGTGGATTGAGCGAGCGATTTCCACGTAAACTAATCCTTTCCAGTGAGTGTTTCGTTTTGCTTTCAGTCTTTCATCTGTCACCTGGTCACGTGACTAGCCAAGCAGACGGCTGCAGAAAGCTTCTTCGCCTCGAAGCGACGTTGAAAGGATTGAGCGAGTGTGGAATGTGACAGTAATTTTGGGTTAAAAAACAAAGTTTGTTAAATGCTATTTAACCAGTTTGATCTACCTATTTTACAGCCGAAACTTCGAGTAGTACAGAAAATTTAATTTCGGAATTAGTGAAACAACGTAGTACGTCAGGCTTGAGCAACAATTTCATTATGCAGATATGAAGAGAACTGCTGCTTTATTTCCTTTCACTTTGCAAACGCCGCATGCCTACAATCCAACACACGGTCTCTGGCACGCTAACAGCTCTCTCATCTAAAGTCCCTGTACGTCAAAAGGGAAGCTTGAGGTACCATGTTCCCCTTTAGACGGAAACAAAAAATTAACCTACCTTATTGTCGGTCCGGCGACTTCAACTCAGGCGTACACGTGAACAATTACAAACGGTGCGTGCCACAAGAATTAACAGCGCACAGAATTGTCACAAGCCGATGCTTTATCGTTAGAAACATGGCCTTACCAAGCCATTGGCACATACTCCTGTGTAGTTTTAGCCCTGATTTAAATCACTTATAGTGGTGTTGCTAAGCATACAAATCATTCAGTTTGTGATACTAACCTGAAATTTGGCACAGATGTGTAGTTTTGCATGACAAAAGTAACTGGGCATAGGGCCAACTTGGAATCATGGTTTATCGGCCGCCATCTCGGAAGAATGGCGCCTGAAAGCAGTTTCTCTCAATTATCGCCTCAACGGTTCACTTTATCAAATTTCTCTTTAGAACCAAAATGAAAGAGGACAAAATTTCCAACAAGAAAGGTCCTCATCATTTTCTTTGTAACTTCAACCGTTTTCTTAGAAATACGTATTGAATACTGTGTCGGCTGTTAACTTGCGTTTAATCAACTCACTGGTACTTATTTTCCTTTGTTACGTAAGAATATTCACTTGTGCCCCTTTTCCTGTTACTTTTACTTCATGAACTGTGTTTATCTTCATATCAACAGTCAACACATCTGTAAGTCCTTAATAAAACTGGTAAGGTTTATTTTGTATTTCAGGGGAAGAAGAGGTTAAAAGTATGGAAAGTAAACAGGACGGAAAGCCGATGGCTCAACAAGAGTCAAATAAATAGTGTCAGTAATGGGTCAGCGGTAGGACCTCAAATGTTTGGTTTCAAAGGTCGTGGGATTCGATTCCCCTCTAATACTAAGGCAGTCTTACATACAAGTCCAAAAGGTAACGTAAATAGGTTTCCATCTGTATTATTTTGAAACAAAAATAAGGCCATGCCAGTATGGCTCAGCAGTACGAACTCTGTCTTCGGTGTCAAAGGTCGTGGGATCGACCCCCTACTCAGGCAGTCTGACATATAAGTCCAAAAGGCAACAAACAGGTATGCAACTGTATTTATTTAAAACAAAAGTAAGGTTGTGTTAGTATGACTCAGTGGTTGGACCTCAGCCTTTGGTTTCAAAGGTCGTGGTTCGATCCCTGCTCAGGCAGTCTGACGTATAAGTCCAAAAGGCACCGTAAACAGGTTCGCAACTGTATTTATTTTAAACAAAAATAAGGTTGTGTCAGTATGACTCAGTGGTTGGACCTCAGCCTTTGGTTTCAAAAGTCGTGAGTTATAAGTCCAAAAGGCAACATACATGGTTTGCATCTGTATTTATTTGAGTATGGGAAGTACTAACAAACTTAGTACTGGCATTACAGTCAGTATTGTCAGCTGAAATATGCCTGAAGCTGCATAAAAGCCCTTCAGTTTTCTGCAGAGCTTTTGGCTCTCGGTTTGGCAGTGGAATGGATCCTTGACCTTCAGGGCACGCATTTCATTATCTTTAGCAATTCCATGAGTGCCCTGGAGTCCTTGGCGAATTACAATCCTCGGAACCCCTTGACACAACGTGTCCAAGCTTTACTTTCCCGCTTGCCTGGCCAACGGAAAACCGTGCTTTTCTGCTGGATCCCGGGCCATGTTGGGATAGGTGGAAATGAGCAAGCGGATTCTGCAGCAAAAGGGGCCCTTTCTGGCCCTCTCGGAAGGGATCTCAGCCTTGTTCCCTCAGACGCCTTTCCAACTCTGCGTCTGAGGTTACACGATTTTTGGCAAGCCTCGTG
>JAHWFP010207554.1:0-10181 GCA_023313725.1 Lithobius niger | reverse complement strand
CCTCCCTTCCGGATGTAGTACACAACATAGGGACCCGAATTCAGGCACTGGACAAATACGCACTCGGACATTTAGACACCGAACATAAAGTCATCCGTACATACAGACACCGTACAAATAGGCACCAAGTTTTTTATTTTTTATTTTTAAATTGGGATAGATTGCCCTCAAATTCTGTATCGTTTGTTTTAAATCTGGGGTGCTTAGTCGTGTGGACCATTGGGGGGAGTTTTTACATATTTTCCCGAAATTTTTGTGTGGTGAATTAATGTTCAAATTACGCTGCCTCGCTTGCTGCGGCTAACACATAACGTCAGAGATGCTAGTGTAATAAAGATGCCAACAAACTTTAGCAGTTTTGAACGCTACGAACATGTTATAGCAAACCTTTTTTCTCCCCCATCTCCAATTTGAGGACAATCCATCCCGATTTAAAAAATAAATTAAACTAGGTGCCTATTTGTCTGGGTGCCTGTGTATCCGGGTGCCTATTTGTCCGAGTGCCTATTTGTCCATTGCCTAAATCGGGGTACCTAAGTGTCCGGTGCCTAATTTTCCGTTGCCTGTGTGCCAGCATACCCTCCCCTCCTATCCAAATTATAGCGGAAACTCATCATTTCATGATTTATCCTTTAACGATCGAAAGTCACCCGACCAAACTGATGACGCCCTTTCCCCCCACCACCTCCCCAGTTAAGGAATTTGGGAGAAAACTTGTCACATCTTTTTTACCTTTCGGGATTCCAAAGGTGACCTTGATCGAGCAACAGGCAGTTAATGAATGATTAATGCACACGTAAGTGCCTTTAGGTAGTATTTTTGTAAATTTTCAACCAGATTTTTTCGCACTTTTTTTTCCGCGGCTTTTTTCCACGGCTTGTTTTTTCATCAGCTTTTTTTTCTGCGGCTTTTTTTTCCAGGTATTTTTTTCCGCGGCTTTTTTTACATCAGCTTTTTTTTCCTAGATTTGAATTGTGAACCCATCTGCCGAAGTTTTCTTCGGAAAATAAAGTAGTCCTACATGTATTGTTCAGTATTTTTGCAAAGATTTTCATATTTTATTTGAATCGGTTCATGTATTTGGCCATAATTGCGTAATGAGCAAAATGCCTAACATCGACTAAATACAGGGCATTGTAAGCATCGCTTAGACAAACAATAAAAGAAGGCGCACTTTTAGTTTTCAATTTTTACAACTATGCACGACTTCCGTGAATGCAATCAGCTGAATAATGTCATGGTAATGAAACAATAGAATCATTTTGTAATGGTTTGTTTTCTCTCTTTTTTAGGATGGGATGACGCTTCCTGCAAAAAAATTGTTCAAGTGAAATGGTGTTGTGCAACACTGATTTGGAATTGGGACTTGGATATTCGTAAACTGTGACTTAAGTGGAGTACGTAATATTGGACTGCGTTGGTTGCATCTGCATTTATTTAATAGTGACCAAATCCATATGGTGTGTAACAATTATTGAATATGAAGGACTCAAATGGAAAGGAGTATTAATTAGAATTTGTAATTTACAATCTGTGTAAGCTATGATCAACACGAAAGCATCAAGACGTTCTGCTTTTGGTACATTTGTATGATCTTGTACAACGTAATGTTAAATAAATATAGATTTAGATGAAAATAAACAGGTTTTATGTTTGTTTATAAAGAAACTTTGGAAACTACATAACATGGCAAGTTTTGAACCAAGCCTATTTGTTGATTTTATTCACAGTGTGAAAGTATTATTCAATGTGCATATTTACCAGTGCAAAATTTGGAAAGTAATTATTATTAGTTAAAAATTCTTCTGGTAGAACCCTAATGTTCCTTGCCTATTATGAAAATAACTCAAATGTCCTCCATTTCATTAAGTAAAACAGGCCTAAGCATAACAAATCTTAATTGTTTTTAGCAATTTTATTTAGTTAAAATTGTCACCAACTGGTGCCACATGATTTGGAAATGAATTTATTCCAATTTTAAATTGTTTTATCAAATTTTACGTGTGAAGTGTTTACTTGGGACAATATTTTAACTAACTTGGTGAAAAAGTATCACTCTAATTGAAGTTTCATAAAATTGGAAGACACAAAAAGGCGACTTATTTAACTTAATTTTATGTAACTACAATTCGGCACTTTTTCCAAGTTAGATTGGATCAATAATAAACGTATTAATTCATTGTTAAGTTTATTTTAGCTGCTATTTGGTCGATATTTCGATCCAAGTGGCTTAAAATAATCTCAATGTGAATTTATACACTATGCTGTAACTTTGGCCCAATTGTGTAAAACAATAACTGAACGTCGAGGTGGGTACGAATATGTGCTACGGATTTAATTTTGACCCAATTCAGTATGTTAACCCAAAATTGAATTTATTTTGAATATACATGGTGTGTAAGTTTGAACCAACTGAGTAAAGCTTAGTTGTGTCTATTCTGACTACATATCAGTTGTAATTTAGACCCAACTAGGTTGTTTATGGCTGTTTGTTAGATTAAAATTTAGACCCAATCAAGTTAAAGTAATAACCTAATAGTGAGTCTATTCTTACTACATGTAGGGTGACAATTTTGACCCAATGGAGTTAAAGTAATAGCCCAATAGTGAGTCTATTTTGACTGCCTGTTTGGTTACAATTTTGACCAAATCGAGTTAAAGTAATAACCCAATACTGAGTCTATTCTGACTGCAAGTTGGGTTACAGTTTTGACCCAATCGAGTTAAAATAATTACCCAATAGTGAGTCTACTCTGACTGCTTGTTGGGTTACAATTTTGACCCAATCGAGTTAAAGTAATTACCCAATAGTGAGTCTATTCTGACTGTTTGTTTGGTTACAATTTTGACCCAATCGAGTTAAAGTAGTTACCCAATAGTGAGTCTATTCTGCCTGCTTGTTGGGTTAAAGTTTTGACCCAAACGAGTTAAAGTACTAACCCAATAGTGAGTCTATTCTGACTGTTTGTTGGGTTACAATTTTGACCTAATCGAGTTAAAGTAATTACCCAATAGTGAACCTATTCTGACTGCTTGTTGGGTTAAAGTTTTGACCCAAACGAGTTAAAGTACTAACCCAATAGTGAGTCCATTCTGACTACTTGTTGGGTTAAAATTTTGACCCAATCGAGTTAAAGTAATTACCCAATAGTGAGTCTATTCTGACTGCTTGTTGGATTAAAAATTTGACAGAATCGAGTTAAAGTATTTACCCAACAGTGGGTCTATTCTGACTGTTTGTTGGGTTACAATTTGGACCCAATCGAGTTAAAGTAATTACCCAATAGTAAGTATATTCTGACTGTTTGTTGGGTTACAATTTTGACCCAATCGAGTTAACTTAACTACCCAATAGTGAGTCTATTCTGACTGCTTGTTGGATTGAAATTTTGACCCAATCGAGTTAAAGTACTAACCCAATAGTCAGTCTATTCTGTCTGCTTGTTGGGTTACTATTTTGACCCAATCGAGTTAAAGTACTAACCCAATAGTGAGTCTATTCTGACTGCATGTTGGGTTACAATTTTGACCCAATCGAGTTAAAGTAATTACCCAATAGTGAGCCATTCTGAATGCTTGTTGGGTTTTAATTATGACCCAACCAAGTTATGGTTAAAACCCAATATATTGGTTGAATCTAACCAATTCAGCATTTCATTGAGTCAGTTGTTTAACCCAACATAGTAGAATGGTTAACCAATCTGTTTGTTGAATCTATCCAATTCAACATTTCGTTGGGTCATTTATTTAACCCAATATTAGTTGAATGTTGACCCATTCTACTTCTTAAAATTTCTTTAGATAACAATTTGTTGGGTATAATTTCATACCCAATTGAGTAGTTTTTCAACTGAATTATTGGGTTATTATCCAGAACCCAATGTGTTGGGTTGCTTTGACCCAATATTGGGGTGTGAAATAGTGACTTTTTGTTGGGTCACGAAATTACCCAAATTGGATTATTTTTAACCCAGGATTTTTTAGAGTGTAGCCCCTGAACTACTTGATCAATTAGAAAGGTGCACATCTACAGAGCAATGCCTGTAAATTGAGCTTAGAACCAGCTTTATTCACCGCATGGAAGAATTTATTTTCGTGATACAAAAAGAGCCGCTAGTTTACAGTACGTAGAAAGTATTAAGTAATCCACCCAAAACCAAAACCGGTATAAGAGAAGCGCCAAGTACAAAAAGGGTCGGCCTTTCAAAGTAGTGATATCATTCAACCAGGAAAAGGTCACAAAGGTTAATCCTATTAGCCAAGTTAATCGCACCTACTAATAGTTCGAAGGTTAAATGCAAACTAGAAGATTGCTACTAGCGGTAGCAATCTTCAAGTTTTCATTATTTTAACGTCCAAAGTATTATTCGGTGCGATTAACTTGGCTAAGAGGATTAACCTTGGCGTCCTTTCTTTGGTCGAATGATATCACTACTTTGAAAGGCCGACCCTTTTTGTAAACTTGGCGGCTTCTCTTATACCAGTTTTGGTTTTGGGTGGATATCACAACTTTCATAAGCTTGTGAATGTAAAAAAAATCCACGGTGTAATTGTCACCTCTATCTTTTTTGTCTGGAGGTATTTTATATGTTTATGAATTTTCTCATTCATAATTTTCACATTTGCTATAATTCCAAATAAATTAATAACAAGCATAAGAGTATGGTAATTGCAAGGACCTAATAAGTTCCTATGGAATAAAAGATACCCTGTGTCTTATTGAACCAGTAATGAGAAATTTTTTCGGGTTGCGGGGTAGTTAATTAATTTTGAATTCGCGTACCGTAAAAAAAAAAAAAAAAAACCCACCCGTGCATTTTGTTTCCTAATCTACTTTCCAGCAAAATTGTATTTTTTATTGTCGTGGGACATGCAGATACTTCAGTTTGGATTCGTGTACCTTAACAAAAAACCGGCCAAAATCTTCGCAATAAAAGATACTCCGTCTCTTAATGAACCAATACTGCTATTTTATTGAGGCCCCGGCCAAATGCCATGCGCCCCAAACCTAACCTAATGAAAAACAACCAACAACCATAGTCTCCACAGTACCAAACAAGAACACAACTGTGATCTATGGAGCTTGATTTTGTACAACAACAACAACAACAACAACAATAACAACAACAACAACAACCACAAAAAACGTGGTTATTATCGGTTGGTCGTGTTGTTATTGACGGTTAGGTTAGGAACCGGCTTCGGCATTTCACTTGAGGTAATGAACTGGTTGGGGTTTGGCGTTTCACTTACGGGAGTTTCACCCAGTTTCATGCTTTCTGGCGCAGCGCGGTGCTAACTTTGGACCTTCACCACAGCCAAACGGTGCGTTTTCCCCCAAAACAGGAAGAGGAAAGCATTACTCAACAGGTAATTCTTAGTCCATTAAAAAAAAATCGGACGAGAGCCAGTTTTCTTCCCATGTTCCCTTTACGCACATGTCCCGAAATTCGAAAAAAAGAGAAAAAAACCTACCTTTAATTTTCACGGAAGGCACTACAAATTGGTCCCAAATTGTGGAAACCCGTTAAATCATCATTAACATAACCTAACCAATTAACTGTCCCAGTGCCAAACCCCAACCAGTTAACTACCTCAGTATGAAATGCAAAACCCCAAACTTACCTAACCTAACCTGACAATAACAACAAAACCACACGAAACTGACAATACCAACCCGCATATCGGAACCTCCCAACAGAGAGCTTTGTCTTTCGTCTATGAAAATAATAATGTTGTAGTATTTTGCATAAGCACTTTATGTATTTCTTTATGAATTTCTTGCACGAATCTGACAATAATAACCCGCCTATCGGAACTGTTTACGAAAAAAAACATATAAGGTGCCCTTCCGGCCCGGCCCGGTAAGGATTTTAATCTTTCTTACCTTTTTTTTGGGGGGTTTTTAAGGTTCCTTAGATCGTGAAAAACTCGTTAAAAAATTAAAACTGAAATTTTGAATTAAAATGCAAAAATACCTAGTGGCGTGGCGCGCCGAAAAATTAACGGCGGCGGGCAGCGGCAGCGTGCCGAAATTATTTTTCATGAGCAACGGCGTGCGGAGTATCGGGAAAATCATCGGCGGGGATAAATGTTGATCCTAACGTAAATTCCACATTGCCAATTGTAGCATAATACACTCGAATACAATTTTTAGTCCCACTTCTGTTTCATAATAAGTATGGTCCAGAGTCGATCGACAACGACAGCCATCTTGATATTAGAGATAACAAATACATTACGCAACAAAGAACACAACTGACGTCAGAGTTGGCGCATGCGCAGTCCAATTTATTTAGGAAAAGCGGTCTGGGAAAAGCCACCTACATTAAAGGCCGTATCGTATCAGACCAAAAAAGGCAACTAAAATCAACAATTGACATAGAAGCAAGCGCAAGTTTGCTAGGTGCTGCCATCTCCACACCAATGGGCGAAATTTCAAATTAACCGACGAGGGTGCCAAATTCTGCCAACCGATGACGCTACTTGGCAAACTTGTTGCGTAGGTATTTGTTTCGCCTTCTAGCGGAGCATTGTGGAAGGTAAAGATGCTACGGCCTTTACTGTAGGTGGCCATGTCTTGGGTGATGCGGAGTCATACATGAGCCGACTTCGCTTGCTAGCATATAGGAGCTTGATTAGGTAAATCAAGCTCCAAAAAGCACGCAACCACTACCACCACCACCATGGACCACCTATTTGCAACAACAATGAATTCTGACAATTAGGTACTGACGCGATAAGCGTGTAACACTTAAGCATGTTATAATCTATTGTTGGATGACAATACAAACAATGGTTACAACAATAATTTTGCACTTACGAGCCACTTCAGGGCCACGTGTTCTAACTGCAACCCCCATTTTAGAAAAAGGCACTTCCCCGTATGACGCTTTACCTGTCTGCCGAAATTTAGACCTGCCAACTTTCCCTAATCAGCTGTAAACGTGTCGTTATACCCTATGAGAATTAACATGGGAGCCTGCGGACTAGTTACTATAGTTACTAGTAACACAAATCAACGTTATTGAGGACACTTTCTCTCCATGAAGGACACGTTCCCACATTTTCGTGTGACGTTTTCTTCGTTATTGGACCCAAGACACCTGATTCAAACGATTTGCAAATATTTCTACCGCACGGGGAATTTACACCAGTATGCTGAAATCAGGTGTAAGTTGGTTTCAGTTAAAAGATACAGTCTGCTAGTGAAGGCCGCCTTTTTTTTTTTTAATCAACAATCGGATTTTTTAACAATCGGATGTCTACAATCAGATGATCTACTATTACTTGGCGGCAACACACTCGCTTGTGTCTAAATTAGGCAAATATCAACGTTATACACGTCGATTTTCAACAAGAAAACGTTAAGCTGTGTCACAAATAAGTCTCCCGATTAAACAAGTGTCAGCCTTTTCTGTCGCATAGTTATTTATCCTCACATGCCTGAAAACAGCCAGACTTTCTTTGCTGTAAAGACGCAACGTGTCTAGTGGTCGCCATGCTCATATATATACTTTATCTGGATGTTATAGTTTGTCTTGACGGGCGACACACTAGCGTGTGTCTTGATTAGGCAAATAACGTTATTCACGTCGCTTTTTCAACAAGAAAACGGAAAGCTGCGTCATTAATAATGACTTTTATGTTGTCAGGCGACCAAAGTCTTCCGATCCAACTAGTTTCTGCCTTTTCTGTCGCATTGTTAGTTATCCTCAGATGGATGAAAACAGCCAAACTACCTTTACTGTAAAGACAACGTGTCTAGTGGTCGCCATGGTCATATATACATTTTATCTGGATGTTATTGTTTTATCTTGACGGGCGAAACACTAGCGTGTGTCTTGATATAAATAAAATAAATCCTAGAGACAAATTTTTTTTTTCACTTTCTTGCTAGTGTTTTTTTTTTCCAGCAAAAATAGCGTATTTCGAGGGGATAATGGCCTGGAGGATATTGGCCGGGTGGATATTGACCTCCGGGGATATTGGCAGGGGGCTATTGACCAGGTGGATATTGGCCTGATACCGTATACACATACTATACTGAGGCTACGAGACGCTCCGAGATTTTAGTGTAGCTAGATTTTAGTGATGCCAACCAAAACAAAAGAGCCGAAATCGTCGCCACATGCAGACTATCGGTATTTCGTTGGCTCTTTCATTATTTCCATTGTCATTTATCGTTATATTCTGTGCTAATGTCGTCTGACAAATCATCATTAATACATTACTGTTACGTCGCTTAAGGCACGGTTTTTAATATTATTGTTCTCGGAACATGACTTTTCCATGACACAATGACAAACTTTATGTCGTAAGTGAAAGGTGAAGCCGGTTCGAACCTGGTCTTTGTATAAATAAAAATGTCTTAGGACTGAATCGTCCTATCACTGTCGCAATGAAGGCTCTAAGCTTGTTTCTTGCTGTAGCAGTCCTCACTTTCACGTGTTCGTTCGTGGGTAAGTATTATTTGTAAAATTCAAATAGATAAATTATGTAGGACTTTATTTCTATAATTCACCTTAAGGAAGCCTTAAATCCAAGGAAGGGCCAAATTGTATGAGGGGATTAGTATTAAAAACACGCTTAGCGTATGAAATACGGATGTAAGCTGTAAAAACGTAAAGCTCGAAGGGAACAGATATAAGAATTGACTTGTAAGCCATCAACATCGGACTAATACGCCTAAAGAATCTCCAGCGTCCCGAAAACAAGCTGGAACTTGTTTCACACGTATTAGTGCGACGCTAGATGTCTTGCATGTCTTATTCTTATCTCTGTTCCTTTTAGAGCCTTAAGTTTTTTAAGGCTTACATCCGTATTTTATACGCTTAAGCATTTTTTAATAACTAATATCATGAGTCCATGAAAAGTTCCGTAGGAACGATGAGTAACACACTTCTATTAGGGTGGTGTCCTAGCGTTTGACCGATGACAGAGACTCGCCTCGACCACCATTGGAACTAAACAATGAAAACCTTCAATTTCAAAAACTAGATGGCGCCAGTAATTTGTGCTTTTTAAAACTTCAGTATCATTTACAGCTTGTTTGTGGGCTCTCAATGTTATTCATAAATTCTTATTTAAAGTATTCTTTGGAATTCTCAGACGAATAAAATTTATTAAGCTATATTCTAAACAATTTTCGGTATTATTTTTAACCAATCACGAAGCAGTTTGGTTAAAACGAACGCCATGATATGTGTTATGTAATGTGCCACTCGTGCTTCAACTAAAAAAGTGAAATCTTCCAAGTCAACTGCCAGAAAGAGAGAGACGAGGAAATTCAACTTTATAAACAACAAGAAAGTAGTTTGATAATATGGCAAAAAGCTCACTTGGTGCAATTATTTTGTTGGTGGTCCGTGTTCATACTGGAGATAAGCCCTAAACAGTAAAATGTGTGGTAAGGCATATCTACGATTATCTGTTGCACATCTTAAGTCGAAAGACAGGAAGCTGATTATATCTAAAGTGTGACACGTCGTATTATGATTTGTGAGATTTTCTGCTGCATTTTCTACATTCTACGACAAAACAGTGAGAAACTGTTTAAATGTGGAAATCGTAGTAAAGCCTTTTAACTGAAGCTATGTTTAGTGGCGTTTGGGGGCGAGAAGTGTCTTAATGTTTTTGTGACGAGAAGCCTATTAAAAATATAGTATGGGGTACTGCAATTTCTGGTGAATGAGGCTTGTTACAACGTAAATGAATTTTTTCTACCGATCATTCCTTAAATCAAGTTTGTAGTACGCAATTATCTTATTTAACGTGAATATCAGACAATGTATACTCGTATACAAAACGGTGTGAAAACCTGGAAATGCAACCGTAGTGGTGCCGCTTTTCATACATGATTAAAAGAAATAGACAACTTTTAAATGCCAGATATTTTTATTAGTATCCGTTTTCGAAGTAAGAAATATTACAATGCATAGTCAACGTTTCTTTTAATGAGACACTTAAGTGAAAATTAAAAAAAAGCTACAATTTCGTTGTAAAAGTGTGTAGCAATGTAGTCGAATGGATAATGGTGTAAAACCCTTGAAGTGTGAATTGTATGCTGCAGCATTTTTATTGAAAAGCCCTTTATTATCTACGGTCGAATTCTACTCTAGCTGATTTTGTAACGTGTGTGCTACTTCAAATACTAAGCTTCAGCAGGTCCCCTTTTCGGC
>JAHWFP010207553.1:81960-94319 GCA_023313725.1 Lithobius niger | reverse complement strand
CCCCCCCCCCCCCCCCCCCCCCCCCCCCCCCCCCCCCCCCGTGGGATCTGGAGGGCGTTTTCAAGTCATGTTGCCCAGTATAGTATTTCGCTCGCGCATGCGCAGATGATCTGCGCGGGTACAGCTAGTTACAAATTAATTCAATCTTTGGATTTAAAACATCTCCAAATGCCAAACCATAAAAGTCACCTACTGGAACAAACGTAAACTGTATGTCAAATTTCAAGCATTGTTTTCTCCAACAAAAAAATCGCGCGTTTTAGGTCTAAGAAATCACTCTTAACAGCATCGGCTTCAGTATGACGCCCTTCTGTTTCTCTGTGCAGTGCCCCTTGCAGCTAACCCATTAAGGCTCCAGCATAAAAAAAGGGTTAAAGGGTTTAACGAGCGTTAACCACTCCTGGTCATCTGCCCGAAGCCCTAAGGCCCTATGTCTGCAACAGCATAGAGTTGTATACAACAATACAATACTACGTCGTGTCACTGCTCTATTGTCCTGTACTTCTGGCTAAATGCTTGCTCGTACCTTGCTTTGAAATGTAGAGGCTGTTGTCCGATAATAAATAAAGTCAGTTGCCTTTGACGAAGCTAAAGGTTTCATCACCTTTTTTTCACCTTCGATGATCCATTTTTGGGAATTAATGTTCTTCATCTGGCGGTAATTGCAGCATGTTGTTGCTAAAAATGTGGACATTTTGTTCTCAATAATACGTTTAGTCGTTTGAGACCTAACTGAGTAAAATGATTCAGAACTTTCTACCTTTTGACGGGCCATTAAAAACAAAATATTAGCTTCCACCACGAGTACCGTCTTTTCTGGTACCCCCACCCAATTTTTTGTTCCCCACTTCAACAAAATCCTCTTCACTGCAATCAAAGTCCAAAGCGTTGTCTAATGGTCCGCCATCTTCAATATCTGGTCGTTGGTCTCGTCTGCATCTATAGCAACATGCACAGCTACCAAACGAAATGCTTAGTAATCGTAGTTATGTACAACATTGTTCTGTAACACCCCCCCTCCCCCCCCCGCCCCGCCGCCAAATGGCCCCAAAAACTTACACTGTACGGGACCTCTATAGGCCCTGATGCAGGGGTGCTGCCGGCAGTACCAACTATTTTCACATTTTTTACACTTTCCCACTTTTCTTTTTTTTTTCGCATACTCACTTTTCGTTTTTTATCACTATTTCTTCGTTTTCATATATCACCAGTTTCACAGTTTTGTAATAAGGTTTTCTTTTCCAGCAACCATTGCAATTTCTGTGTAATTTCACTCAAGAGAGCGAAAGCGAATTGAAAGCGACTCCGCCCGTAAACCAACCAATTTATTTTTTTCGTGTTATAACCACAGACGTGCCAACGTAATTCTGGGCCCAAAATTAGGGCGAATAATTTTAATTGTTCTTACTTCGTTTGCGTGTTCTGCGCTTTTCCCACACCAGCTGAAAAAAAAAATGTGTATTTTTCAAACTTTTTCACATTTTTGACATTTTTTTTTACAGACGTGAAAGCCAAAGTCTCACAAGAAATAACAAAATATAAATACAAACCTATTTACGTTGCCTTTTGGACTTATATGTCAGACTGCCTGAGCGGGGAATCGAACCCAGGACCTTTGAAACCAAAGGCCGAGGTCCTACCGCTGAGCCATACTGACACGGCCTTTTTTTTTTTTTAAAGGAAACGTCCATAGGCAGCATTTAACACGATTCCCCGCTCAGGCAGTCTTGACATATAAGTCCAAAAGGCAACATAAATAGGTTTGCATCTGTATTTTTTTTTTTTTTACAACTGGCAAATTTTCACATTTTTCACATTTTTTCACACTGGGAGCATCCATGTCTGTGGAGAGAAGTGTTTGAAGCCCTTCACTGAGGCCTTTTTTTGAGGACTTTTTTGAGGCACTTATAGGAAAGACGAGTGGTAGACAACAGGTCCCGGATTAACGTAAGTGGATCCACTTACATTAATCCAAACCTGTTGCCTACCACTCATCCTTCCTGATGAAACTCTTTAGAAGCTTACATTGTTCTTCTTTCGTCACAAAAATACTTGCGTTCCACATTAACTTTTTCTCTTTTTTTTTTAAATCTTAATTTTTGATAAGTTCACACGACTCGAATTTTACGCGTTTATCGGAATCCACGCTTCAGAAGGTCGGCCTACATCCTTTCACAAAGTCTTCCTTCCCACTGCTAACAGGCCCACTGACCACCTCAATGCAGAAACGAACACAACAAACTACCGATGCGGAACAAAGTCCAGGGATTAAAAACGCGGGAAAACGCTAAGGCCAGGCGTGTTATTGAGCTTTTTCTAACGAAACTTTGATGTGTCTTGAAGAAAGTGAAAGCAATTGAGGTGTCTTACCTCGTAATTATATAATTTTATAATTTAAGACCAGTGGCCATCCCCAGGAAGTTCATCTGCCTATTAGCATTCGTCAGTAACTTTTCTCAAATTAATAACGTAAACAGAAATGATGTTCTAATTTAAAAGTAGGGAAAGGGTTTGCCTGGGTAATCTCTCATAAAAAGCCTGACGATCTAAAGTGAGGTTTTAGTCTGTCTGTATTCGGCTGGAAGAAGGAGTTTAAAAAAAACTGATCTTCGAAAGATGGCCGATGCGAAAATTGTGAGTACTCAAATTCAAATATTCTCATCACATCAATCTTGACTCTGCAATAATTGAAGTTCGTGGGAAGGTATATAAAACTAATTGGCTTAAATTATTAGCAGCGAGTTTTAGTGCTTTTATACGAGCTATAATTTTTTTATTGGTCTTTAATAACTTTTAGCGTTTTTAGTGTTCTGTGATAATTATTTACGCCGTTAGCTCCAGTTCTGCTACGAGTCAAAGTGCAGCAGCAAAAATGTGTGGTGAAGTGGCAAGCTTTTCAAACCGTAGGGATGGGTCGGTAACCGAAACCAAAACCGAATTTTCGGTTTTTATCGAAAACCGAAACCGAAACCGATTCGGATTTTGTGTCGGTTTGTTGGAACGATGTTCGAAAAATCAAAGACTGATTTGTTGTTTTAATTTTTTTAATAATTATCATTTTCTACGCAAGCTCCTAGTCTTTAAAAAAATAAATAGAGGAAAATGGTGCCACTGTTAGACCCAAGGTCTATGGCGCTGCTGAAAGTGAAAGCAGGAACGAGTTAGAAGATAGTAAAACAACTGTTCCAAGAAAAAAAATAGAAATATCTGATTGAGATAGAGGATAGCAAAAACCGATACCGAAACCGAAACCGCGGTTTTGTGGGCATGAAAACCGAAACCAGAACCGAAGTCAAAAAAATGAAACCGAACCCATCCCTATCAAACCGCTCACTTCGCAACGGTTTACTCAAGCTAAGGTAAAATAAATTTTTATTACCACAAAGAGTACATAAGGCCGCAAAAAATTAATTAAGTGGTTCTCAGGAGTGGTGCTGAAAAAAATTGAGGCGAGCGGGCGGTGTTTTTATTTTATGTTTTATTCGTGATATTTCAGATGCGGGTGATGGCTCTTATTTTTACCAAACAAAACGAAATCAGTAGCTTATATTTTGTTGTGGTTTGCAATATCTACGTTTTAATTCCAGGATGAGCGTGCAACAGTTGCATATTTTATAAAAGTCATTCTTCAGATCCAAGCTTTTAGTTGTGACATGCTCAGAGACGTCAGGAATGATAAAAGTTGGAATTTTACCGACATAATTTTACAGAAATTTACCGACATAATTTTACATCTAGCCAAAAAAATTATGTACTGTACCCGTCAGACGCGGTGACTTTGCTCAAATTTGAACTTCAAATGGTGGTAACTTCCAGGCAAATGGGTCTGCAGCCAATTTTTGACATGTGATGCCCGAGTCTTGTCTAGGACTATCATACTGAAGTTCTACTTTTATTTTACGAGTTTTATTTTTTGTTTTTTTACGCAAAAAAGGGGGTGGGCAAAGTCATAGTGACTTTAGGGCAACTTGCCTACCCCCTCCTACAGTGACGGCGCTAGGAGTGGGCCAGGGTAGGCCATGGCCTCCCTAAATATTTTTTGGCCCCCCCGGCCCCCCCCCCCCAACCTCAACACTTAGGTCACCAACAGAAAATAAAACCATAAAAAAAACTTGCAGGCTAAACTTCAAATCAAGTTAATAAAATGAGCTTTATTTTTTTATTGTATTTATTTATTTATTTTTGTAGCAACTCCACAACATAAATTATGTGTAACCTAATTTAAGTGTTTATGGGGCGCATTTTACAAAAACATTGCACTGCATTGAAGCTTACGTTACGCTCCGGTTGAATTAAACGGAATAAAAGTGCCTAATACGGCTGCCTTGAAAAAAGTTCTTGGCCCACTCTTTTTCCAGATGTGCTCTCTGTCGGCCCCCCCAAACAATTCAGTCCTGACGCCGTCACTGCCCGCCTAAGTTTCACTGTTGATCAAATACTGACTTTGGACAAAATTCAAAAGGCAGCATTGCCCACATCTGTGATGATCTTTGGGGAAAGTGCTGATGCGTGATCGGAATTTTTTTTTCAGACAGTTTCATAAAAAAAAACACTTCATGCATTAAGAAAAAACCCATGCGTGCGCTCCCGAGAACCACATAATTATTTTTTAGTGGCCTTACTGGAAATACTGTAAGGGATGAATGACGTCATCCACTAACACCAGTCCCGCTATTTAGTCTTAAAAAAGAAAACGAAAAATCGTGACTATACAAATAAATCAAAAATACTTCAAAGAGGAAGTTAGGTCGACATCTTTCTGGTTTCGCTTGAATATTTTTAGACCCGGTTGAGTTTACCACCGGGCCCGGATGGAAGGCTGCTTCACGGATTTATTTACCGCAACGGTTTGAAAAGAAGTATTTCGTACAGTCCCTTCTCAACATGGCGACATTAAGTTTAAGCGGGCGGCCTCGAGTGTAGGTGTTATCGCGGATTTTAAAGAACAACGGTGGATTAATATCCACAAACCCCCTAAAAATAGCAAAGGTAAGACAGAGGTCATCATGCAACCTCCGAAATTTTAATGCTTCAAGGCCGCTGCCTATACTATAAGTAAGTTTTGCAGCCACGCAGGTATTTTATAAAGGTTCTCTGAACTGAATCGACATGTTTTACGCTTTTGATTAAGTGTGGAGACCAGACCGGACTGACGTACTCCAAAATAAGGCGGACGTAGATAGTAAAAACTTTAACCAGGGTTACTTGGTCTTTGTGCTTCTCGAAAAAGAAACCGTTTGGTTTTTGTGCTTCAAGACTTGTGCTCTTCGCAAACGAAAACGGCAAACTAACAGCACCTCTTTTGTAGCATACAACACGGTATCTCGTTTCACGACCAAAGAACTTGTAGTATACTAATACTAATGCCACTAATGTAGAAAAAAAATTACGGATGAAAAGAGATTGGAACTTGGGGGGGGGGGGGGGAAGAAGGGGAATGTTCGTGGTTAGGTAGTACGTCAGTTCGTCAGTAACAGTAGCTCCGCTGTTCTGTTCACATTCTAATTCTGTAAGGACTGAATGGATTTCGAGTTTGGCGGAGGAGTGCGTCGGTTACCCCTGCTATTAAAGCAAACGCCCGACGTAGTATCCGGTGACTACAGTTTCAATTTTTATTGTAGTCTAATGCTAAAAGAACTAAATGGATTGGGAGTTGGGGGGGGTGCTTCAGTTACCCTCCTGTTTAATTGAAGTAACCGACCATCGTAGCATCCAGTGACATCGTAGCTAGCATCATTTTTCTTCGTTGGAATTTAAGTGTGAACTAGCCAGAGCATTTTTTTTTTTACATGCTAACTGGAGGTCCAAATGGACCTGGAGCCGCCTAAAGTGGACCTCCAGTTAAACTCAATTGGACCCACTGGAGGTCCCCCCTAAAAAGGAAATAAAATGTCAAGTTTAATACTTTAATACTTCCATGAGAATGTCTCTTTGCAAACTACAAATTTTGGGGATATGGACAAAGAATTCAGATTCAATCCAGTTCACAACGAATCTTCACGGTAGGTAAAATCAGGGGTAGCATAAATATAAGAGACGTGTATATAATTCGCTAAAGGACGTGTATATAATTCGCAATGTCCTAAAGGACGTGTAGATAATATGCTCCTGGTAAAATCCAGAGGGGGGGCAACTTTTATAAAAGGGCACGTTGAGGTTTGGTTTTGAAGGCTTATTCGGTTTCGGCAAATTGTTACTTTTTGCGTAGCTGAAAAAAATCTTGACTATCCTGAAGACATTATTTTATTTATAAAAAAATAAGTATCTAGTGTGAAAAACTGAAAGATTTACATTACAAACTTTTTTTATGCGTATAATGCAGTCACCAAAACTGATTTTGCAAAAATGTTTTCAACGGCACTTTACAAGGCTAGAAAATGCTGGAAAATAGCAAAAATGCGTCAGCTTCCGGGGCTCTGCCCCGGACCCCGCTGGGGGAGCTTACAGCGCGCCCCCAGACCCCCTAGCTCTTACTGCTTACACACAATTTGGCTATGTTGCCCCCTCAGTACAAAACCCCACTTACACCACTGCACATACTTTGATTTTTTTTATTATGTTAATAGTTAAGCCATTAACATAATGGTGCCCTTTATATATTAAAGTCGTGCCCTTTTGTGAAAGGTCACATTTCCTAAAAAAAATGCCCTGGAACTAGCCATGTCGTCTATTGGTATGAGAGCCTTGCTTCTCATCGTTTATTCGCTCAACTACAGCATCACAGAATCGATGTATGCCTACGCAAGCTAATGGAAATGTTTGCTCACAGTTCGTTTGAAGCGAAATACAAACTCAACGTGGGAGAGCACTCAAATATTAGCCTGAACCAAAGTCGGGAGCTGGGAACTTTAGGGTTAACTTAGAATTAGGGAAAAGAGGCTTGTTTTAGATTGGAGAACGTTGAGGCTAAAGGGCCCTAACCAAAATTGGGCCTATTAAAAGCCTAACTGCCAAAAATTCCCCTAACCAGGATACATAACAGGGGTCGAAGGGCCGTTTGCCAGTTGGCAAGCTTTCGACTCATCGTGTTTTCATAGCCACTTTTGGTCACTTTATGTATAAGCTGCCCACAATTATTCTAAACTGGTCAGTTAGTTTGATTCAATGGCACGCATGCTCGACCATTGCGACTAAACAGTCATAGGAAAACATATTTACAGCTTTTACTTCTGTAGCCATACGATCACGTAGAGTAACGTCAGAAGTATCACCCCAAAAACGTAAGAATGTAATAAGTAGCCTTCCGTATTAGTGCCACACTGATGGCGCAAGTCTTTCTATTGTATCCATTCCCTTAGAGCATTAAGTGTTTTTTAAGGCTTACATCCGTATTTTGTACGTTTAAGCATTTTTTAATACTAATCTCTAGTGCCAACATACAGTTTGCTAGCCTGTAAGGGGAAAAATTTCAGATATTAACGCTCTGCTCCTGTCAGAATGCAAAACTGAGTCAAAAAACCTTTCTGAAAAATATGACGGACGAATTAATCAAGCAGCAGTTTTAAAATGGAGTGAGCCATCTACATCATTAAAAATAAAATACTCCTCTTGAACCAAGGCACCTACAAAGATGAAGGATAGCGCCAAAGTGAAAAATAATTTAATTGCGTTTCTGTAAGGCCTATTTTCATCGCTGTTAACTTGATTTTATGACCCTCAAATGCACGTAAAACTGCCTTGAAAACTGTTCATGACATCAAAGTTCGATCAAGCAAACTCTGAAAATTGTTTCATGACGTCATATTGCGATCGGTCCAAGTTACTGTTCAGGCAATCTTATCAAAGAGTTTGGACGACATACAAATTTTGCATCACACTACAATCTTAGAATTGGTTTTGCTTCAAATTACTGGATGCGCCAAAAAAGCAGATTATAAGTTTATAGGGTGTAAAACATTCGCGTTTCTGAAGCATGGAGATGCGTGGATTGAGCGAGCAAAGCAAGTGATTTCCACGTAAACTAAACCTTTTCAGTGCATTTCTCACTTTGCCCTGTCAATTTTTCATTGAGCTTTACTCACTGCTTCGTAGGATGCCTTAGTTCCGGAGTAGAAGGTGTACAAACGTGCAAAGAAACCAACAGATCGTATGTTTTGAATGATGCAGGTGAAATGCAGACGTGCTGAGGAATGTGGCGAACGAACTGCGAGCAACAATTACAATTAGTTTGCGTCAAAGTAATCAGTACATTGATTTTGTGATGCTGTGCTGATCAAAGAAATTACATGAAGCATGGATCGACGCCAATAGAGTGAGGAAGGCGGACTCTATATGGCTAGCAATATTAATGAATTCGTACTAACTTCCAAGGTGTTGTTGTGCTCGTCCAACACGTTAGTTTTCTTCAGGCTCGTTTGTTTGTGTTGTTGAAAACTTCTTTACATTTGTTGCTTACAACAAAAACAAACGAGCCTGAAGAAGAGTAACGTGTGGGTGCCCACAGCAACACCGTGGAATTAGATTTTTAGTTGACAATTAGCGCACGACAGTGTCAATTGACTTTTGGAAAAACGTAAGCATGAATTCATTAATGAATTCTCCCATCCAAAGTAAATCAGACCACTCCATTTTTGAGCCAAAATAAGACGACAAAGCCTAAAAGTTTTAAATACTTTACACTGGTAATTTTATCTCGAAGATTTCTTTGTACTTTTACTTCATTTGTAAGTAAAGTAAAGGTACCAGTGTCTATTTTTCTGAATACTCTTGAGATAATGCAGTACAGCGACCAACTTTTATGCAAGTAGACTTAATTTGATTAGTATGAACCGGATTCCAACTCGAGTATTTATTACAGTGATTTGTATCTATTTATTTTACCTTCGTTGATCATTTTTAATGTATGCCGATTTGTATTCTCATTACTGACCAATGGAAAGGGAATACAAATCAGTAAACACGAAAATGCTCAATGAAGGAGAAATGAATAGATACAAATCACTGTAATAAATACGAGTTGGAATCCGGTTCTCATTACTCAAATTAAGCATACGTGCTTAAAAGTTGGTTACTGTACTGCATTACCCCAAGGGTATTGCCCCTGCCCTTTTCGGATAATGCCCTTTTTGTCGACATTTCTTGCTGGTGCGGTGGTGGCAGAGAAATGGCCAAATTGCCTAAAAACGGCCTAAAAATGCCAAAAGGACCAAAATGGTGCTAAGAAAGAGGCAGAAAAAGGTAAAAAAGAGGGCAAAGCAAAAGGTCCCTGAAAAAATATTAACTAAAACTTACTGTGCCCTTTTAATAAAAGTTGCCCCTGACCTCTCGTGGGTCTCTGCACGCTATGTCACTCGGCACCTTCCGTCGAATGGAGCCCTGGTCGCGGCTATGAACCTTAATAATGGCTTAAATTCGTCATTCTAATGCAAGTGTGTACAGTAAATGCGGCATGGTAGTGACGTGGTGAAGGACTGGTTGTTCTGTTCGAATCCAGGTCACATTACTAGAATGAAGAGTATGTGCGAGCAGGTGGTTACGTTATTTCTAATGTGCAGTTTTTGCTGAAGGCTTAGTTTTTACTTACATTTAAACAAATATATGGTTTGCAAAAATCTGCATTTTTTTGGTTTGTGTTTGAAGTTACAATTTTGTTTTTGTTCCAGATTGGTTCCCTGGCCACAATTTTAGCTGTTGTGGCTGCCATCCCTCCTCACTACCAGTCACATGGAGATTATTTCCACCCAGATTCCCATCCTAAAGATCACCATGAACCCTCCAAGCACCTAGAAGCTCCCCATCATGATCTTCATCCTACTGAATATCATCAAGAACCTTCCATTTACCATCATCATGAAATTCATCATCTTGATCACGATTCAGCCACTAAATATCAGGAACCTTCCAATTACCACCACACTGAACCTCCTCACCATGTTCATCATGATTCAGCCACTGTACATGATGACAAACCTTCCAATTACCACCACACTGAACCTCCTCACCATGCTCTTCAAGATTCATCCACTATACATGATGACAAACCTTCCAATTACCACCACACTGAACCTCCTCACCATGTTCATCATGATTCAGCCACTGTACATGATGACAAACCTTCGAATTACCATCACATTGAACTTCCTCACCATGTTCACCACGATTCATCTACTGTATATGATGACAAACCTTCCAGTTACCATCACACTGAACCCCCTCACCATGATCATCATGATTCATCCACTATATATGAAGACGGACCTTCCAATTACCATGACACTGAACCTCCTCACCATGATCTCCATGATTCATCCACTGTACATGATATCAAACCTTCCAGTTTCGATCAGCAGGAAGCTCCATTTGTTCCCCACCATGAAGTCTTTCACGAGGAGATACCTAATGAATTTCATCCAGAACTTCCCAGTTACAATCATCCTGAAACTTCTCATCATGATCATCTTGATTCAGCCATTAAATATCATCATGAACCTTCTAATTTCAATCATCAAGAAGTTCTTCTTCCTGGTCACCAGGAAGCACACTATCCTGAAAACTTTGATGTCCATTACAATCACTTTGAAACTCCTCATTATGACTATGAAGCTTCCCGTTATGTCCATCACAAAGCTCCTCATTACGTCCAGCACGAATCTTCCATTCATGATAATCATGATGCTCCTCTTTATGATCACCATGAAGCTCCTCATCATGATCCCCATGGCGATTCCCAGCATAATCATCATGAACCTCCTCGTTATAATCAACATGATGGCCACGCTGACGTAAGTTTGATATTTTACCAATACAAATTTAAGGAATGGGAAGTGACTATTTTATCTTTAAATATAATACAACCGTACAAAATATATATTTTTTTGTATTTTGTAAGGTTGGTGCCCACCACCGCCAACCAGTGTAATGTGTGTGGCCCATCTGCCACCAACTTTACAGCAGAGAGCTGTCACCTCTGCATCGTTGAAGAAGGGAAAGAAGTAACTGTCTATGCTTGCTGAACCAATTTAATTGATGAACCAAGGAACAAACAATGAAATACTAGCACTTTATAGTCATCACGTAGAATTACTTTCCCCATCAATAAATGTTACTAAACTGGAAGTCGTACAAAGTTGAGTTCATGCTTTTGCCGAGAGCTGCGAAATCACCTAATAGCAAGTTGTCTATTTCTGTATCGTCACACGTTTACCTTTCGGAATTCACCCCAAAAATACTAACAGTTCAAAGACCATTGACCTATAGTCCAACATTAATACGTGCTGCATCTTTCTTATTCTAGATCCAGACTATATAAAATACCTGAAAATTGTAAAATATTGTACTATCCAAGATTTTCCTCCAGCTCTCAAGTTGGTCAAAGGAATGCCGCCCAAAACTACCAAAAACAAGCCTACCAAAACTACCAATACTATAAAGGCAAGCCAACCACACCAAATTCAGATTAACGGTTGCTGCTTCATTCAAGAAATCGGTCGTTAAAAAAGTAACGTACAGGCTCGTTTACGCTTCAAAAGAAATTGCTCGGAGACAATAGGGAATAATATACAAAACAAATGTTGCTTTCCTCCCGTCAACTGCGACCCTCAAGAGCTCAAGCGTCCGACGGCCTTAGCTGGCCATTACTGTCAAGGCCGTCTGACGCATGAGCTACTCACAGCCAACAGAGCTATCTCAATCGGCTGCGAGTCGAAATCGATAAGTGACATCTATCGGCATTCAATTCTGCAAGTTCCAGCAAAACAATGGCGGTCTCCATATCCTGTTTTGGTGATGCAGTAATTAAATTGTTGTATCGGACGTACGTAACGTATTTTTACCGAAATTCTTGTGTTTAGTTATTGTGTAAGTCAGGAGTCTCCAAATTACGGCCCGGGGGCCGGATGCGGCCCGCGAAGCACTTTTGTCCGGCCCGTGCTTTAATTTTACTAAATGTGACTTTTCAGCTGTTTATGTTTTTGAAGGTATATTTTCCTTTCCCCTGAGTGAAGCGAGGTTACTTTTTGAAACTAGGAAGATCTCGACTCCGTTCAGGAATGGCAAATGAGCATCTGCATGCACTACATTGGAGTTTCCCCTTTTTAAATCTCAACATCGATAAATTGTCAAGTGCGAAGTAAGCTCACAGTTTCCAACAATGGTGACTGGCGAATGGGGGTTTAGTGAGGAGCAACTATAACTTAAGGGTTATCTTAATTTAACAAAACCCACAACATAACCAGTGTTGGGTGTTGGGGCAAGGTCACTCCTCACTCACCTGGGGGGAGGGGGGGAAGGGCATCGCTGGAACCCACTAAAACTAGACGAAGAAAAATTCGGCCCGCGAAAGATAAGCAACTGTGCTGTACAGCCCTAAGTTGGGCGCCTTCGATAACTACCAATCCAAACTCAACCAAACTCATCCATCT
>JAHWFP010207553.1:39727-81560 GCA_023313725.1 Lithobius niger | reverse complement strand
CCTTCACCTGAAAACGGTTCCGATCTTGGAACCGAAACGTCGTGATTTCGTTGTTTCACCAGCACTTAATGGCTACTCTGTATGTGTATTAAATAATCCAACCACACAGACCACATTAAGCCTCTAAATAATTTGCATGGCTTTACTCACCACACTGTAATGAATAAGGACAGCCTGAAGTTAACGTGAGTTAATTTGAGTCGAGCTGGACTAAATAACGCAAAAAAAATATATATATAAATCTAAAAAAATCAAACATAGAGAGTCTTAGGCTTCGCTTTTTTACTGTTGCATTACCTGCCCGATGCCTTTATGAAAGCGTCAGTTTTTAGCTTGAAAATCCCTCCAACAGGATTTTTGAGTAGTAAAAATTTGGATTAATTCTGCGTTTTGTGCCTCCGCGATGTACTGGCAAATCGCCCCTTCATTTTATTGCATCGCTTTCATCGATTTTCCTTTTGCTGCAAATCGGTGGTTTTTAGGCTGTCATAATTTCTGCACTTTCTTTAAATCTACGTCATGTTATTTATCACGGGCAACTGCATTTAACGACATTCCTAGTGACATCCACCATGATCTAAGCTCAATTACTTCTTTATATCGCTATTTATTTATGTCGGCTGTATGTCAGGTAATTAAAGGTGATTTACTTCTATATATACGTTTTGCTTCTGGAGTATGTACGACAATAAAATGTCTTTAAATATGTTCCGAGAAATTTGAATAAATTTCACGCCATTTTTATTTAAATTTTACAGCTATACGTTCACCAACAACCTGACAGGGTCCAGTATAACTTGAGTGTGCAAAGTCCTGGATCCAGCCATTCCATCAACTTTCAGCAAAAGTTCGGCGCTAACCAGCGCTAAGCTCACGAGGTACGTGCTAAACTAATCATTAATTAAGCTGAAGTTGACAAAATGATTTTGGATTTTTGTTTGAAACTCGAGTGGTCCTTGAGTCCTACACGAAATGCGTAAGTAAACCTGCCTTCAACCCTTAATTTTGTTTAACCCAACATATGGATTGAAGGTATTAACACACACCAGCCACGAATCAATACAGCCTTGCAAAAGTATCGATTACGGAATCAAACGACCTTTCTTCGCAGCTCTTCAGCTGCATGTTTTACCTCTGTTTTGTCGCCTCTTTAGCCCAAGCCCTTACGGTTTTCTGGTATTTTTATTTTTTGCTTTTAGCTTTTTATGCTGACTGTTGTATGAATCTCGCTGAAGTTAAGGATAGATTCGTTTAGGTATGAGTGCAAATAGAAAAAGTATTGACAGTCACTTCCCAAAAGTTGTACGAGCTCCAAGCAAATGAAAACAGTTTCTCCCTACTTATGTAGTACATAATGCTAAATAACGCTTAAACCCTTGACAACAACCACGAGTTTCTACCATAAAATGGCACTTACTAACTCCAGTGATAGTAAGCGAATTTTGTGACACCTTTCTGGAGACTCGAGCAAACCAACAAAAGCACAACCGTTTGGATAGGTCCTTTGCGTCCAAGTCAATATTGAAATGTGCTTCTAACCTATGTGCGATACACGAGACGACTGCGGCATTCGCACTGCGGCATCAGATTCGGTAGGCGTCTTGGTCCCGGCTGTACATCTCCGGCTGCTTACAGACCCGGGTTCGATCCTGGTAAAGGGATGTGTATATGTACGGTTTTTTCTCCGGTTGTTTCCTACCCGTTGCACGAGGGTTTCCTCCGGGTACTCCAGTTTCCTCCCTCATGCGGCAAAAAACAACTGTAATGATGGTAGTACCTTCCACTTAACATCTACCGCTTGGGCCTATGAAAAGCTTTATTGTGTGCGAGGCGTATCTTGAGTCCTGCAAGTATTTTATGAGCGGCTACGTCTTCCTGGAGGAGGCGGCTTTCATTGACGGCCGCCATTGTTTTTGTAACCATCTTGGATATCAACAAGGCAACCTGCTGCCAAAAACGTACAATCGATTATCTGTGTTCGTTCTGCGGAACACTTTAAGCTTATTGGCCGACACCGTCTATTCTTCTCAAGAAATTAAGTTACTTGCAGTCAGACGCTAAGTACTTTTTAAATTTTATTTAGCTCTTGACGAATAGTATAAGCCTTACACAACAACGAAAACTTATAAGTTCAGTGACAAAAAGTAGACAACCAATCTCCAAGCTCATTAGCCGCCAGTTTGATATTAATATCTCTAAACTCAACATAAAATCTACCACCACAGTGTTCGTGCCAGTTCTCAAACAGAAGTAGCAATGATACAGATTGTGGTGGTAGTGGGCAAGGAGCACTAAGACAGCCAGCTCGACCCACTCAGAACGACCGTCTCAAAAGCCTACTATAAGCTAACTTTGAACTTGTATATATATAATTTCGTCCAGTTTTGTTGTCGAATACGTATTTATTCCGAGAACCTACTAAATTTGGAGCCTGTATTCGCTCTGTAAAAGTAGTTATACTGATAAAGACACCGCAGTGGTTTGGGGAGGACAGGCTCGCCAGTTCGAATCTCATTCATGTTGCTAGAATGAAACGTAGGTAGGCATACCGTGCATTTCTTTTCCTAGCAGTGCAGCAGCTGTGGAAGTTTGCTAAATGCCTACGTTACGCAAACGTCACTAGCACTAGATGACCAAAGAAACAGTCCCCCTGGCAGATTAGTACACAGAGAGCTGCCAAATGGACCGCCACAAAAATGGCCGCTGCCATCTTCGTGCGAAAGCCGTAATCGTTCCAAGTTGCTGAAAAGCGTTACCGTGAAGGTTTTATTGGCAATCAAAACGAATCAATAGAATTTTGTGGTTGTGCATTTATTACTTTACCCGCCTGCAGCCTTGTGGTTTCAGTTAAATACACCATAACTACAAAAAACGGCCATATTTACTATATAGATGATGAAATTTTTATCGATGGGGAGCAGCCATCTTGTTTCCGCTGTAGAGCTGTAGCACCTTTTTTGTTGCTGCATGGCTGCACTAGCACTGAACGAAATGAGAAAAAGAGACTCGTCCGCTACATGCAGAACTGCAGATTGCAGCTAAATTGTAGGGAAAAGAAACAGCCATTTAGCGAACTGCTTTAGCGCAGGGAGGAAAAGAAACGCACGGGTACTCAACAGCAATAGCTGGCCGACTACCGCACGCTGCTGCCTTATTGCTGACGTACCTTTATTAAACTCTTAGACTCTTATGCGAACGGTTTGTCTGTCTGTCTGGGTGTCTGTCTGTCTGTGTGTTCGCGCTATAACGTTTTAAGGAATTATCGGATTTCTGTCAAATTTTGCACACACATTCTATGGCACATTTCTAGGTCTAAGTTCGAAAATGGATCGAATCCATTGGGGAAATCCTCCACTAGAAATAATCAACGATTTTTGTTCGTAGCAAAGGTACGAGGATCGTTATTTTTTCTTCAGCCGACTGACGTCATCCATCCACGACCAATTACTGGGAACTATGTAGCCTTCGTAAGCGGCTGATGTCACCACCAACCGACCAATGACTGGCAACTTTCTCAAATTATTGCACAGATCACTGACGTAGGCACGCGGCTACACTGATCTCATTCGTACGAACTGGATAACAAGCTTGTATAGTCATGTCGGCATGCAAAATTAGCGTAGACTTGGGCTACTTGTTTGGACAATCGTTCATGACTTTAATGCTTAGTATTTATTTTTTTTTTTGGAGGGGGAAGGAGAAATATTTAAAACAACTTCTGCTGTATGACATTTTTTTTGTTGACAGGGGAGGGGGGGGCGCAAATTCATAAAACTACTTTTGGGCAATGACTGTGCTATCTAGATATTTCATCCTTATCAGTCGTGCGACGTGACAACGTCGCAGTCGGATAAATGAAATGTTCAAAACGCCGAGACTAAACGGTTTGGAGGCTTCCCGTATCGTTAAACTGCCTAACGGTGCTGAATATTTTTAATGTTGATTCAGTTCACTAGTGTTCTAATTAAACTTACAGTTTAAAATGAAACCAAAAGCAACAGATTGAAGAATCGTAGTGGGCTCGTCTTTAATTGAGAGGTGTGCGCCGCCATGCCATCCGACACAATTGATCAATACATGTATGGGGGGGGGGGGGGGGATTCAGGCAAAAAAGCTAGAAATGCAAGCGACCACTGGTTTTACGGTTGCATACGCGTTGTGGAACCGCGGCCAAGAAATCATTTGGGTCTTTGGATTGCATTCTTAGGAGGGGTAATTATTCACACGTGTTAAACAATTAGTAGCCATATCAATCGCTGTATTCGCAAGGGAAAACCAATCGACTCTCACTATAATTGGTTTAATCAGGTGTGTTTTACATTGATTTGTGTATATTTATTTAATTTCGCTCGTGTTGCCTATAACTGAATACATACTTTTTCATATTTTAAATAAAGAATATGTATAGCTACACGACGGGGAGATGATTTTTACAGGTTTTTTTAAATTGGTTTCGTTCTCTTTTACTTTGTTTTCGTTTTCTTTTATTTTGGTTTCGTTATTGATTTAAATTGCTTTCGTTTCTCACCACAGGAATCTTTGTTACAGGAATCTCATCACTAGAGAGTCGAGTGAAGCCGAGGAAAGCAAAGCTGGTGTTCGCCGATGAAAACGAAAATGAATATAAATAATGCGTGCAGAATGTGTGAATTTATGTGTTACAAATGATCTATGAAGAATGCGTGCATAAAATATTGTGATGTTGGGGCGAATGCAGCATGAAGGGTATTACTACAGATAGGCTGGAACCACAATCTCGGTTGCACCCTTCATTTTTTTGTCTATAGTTTTCCGAAAAAAAAACACTGTTGTGTGCCGCGCGGTGTGTCTTGATTCCTGCAAATATTTTGTGAGCAAGTACGTCTTCCTGGATGGGGTGGCTTTCATCGATGGCCGCAATTGTTTTTGTAACCATCTTGGATATCAACAAGGCACTCTGCTATACTGAAAACGTACAATCGATTATCTGTGTTCGTTCTGCGGAGAACTCAAGATAGGCCGCGGACACTATAATGGCTTTTAGTTCTCGCATGCGGATAAAAACAAGTATGAACGGAGGGGGCTCGTTCATCGGCTCCTGGCATAACTCTTCGATGCAGTATATATATCGATGGTACGGTACCTAAATTACCTAGAAATAAAAGATGAAAATACACTAAAAAGTAAGGCAATTCTAATCACCAACAGAATTGCACTGTCAGTCCCTCTTAAGGGCGGACACAGAGCGAAGTCTTGGAGGGGGGGCCGTAAGATGAATTTTCTACGTTTTTTATGCATTTTTTTGTCTTAACTCATGCGTTTTTCAACAATTTTGCAAGTTGTTTCGATTTTATTTGCCTTGGAGGGTGCCACTGCCCCCTCGGACCCTCCCTGGGATCCGCCCCTGGACCCTCTTATTTCCTATTACATTTCCACCTCAGTGACTCGTGACTCACCTCTGGGTAAGTCGACTTCTGACACTTTTTGTTACCTTACTTGTACGGAGCAATTTTACTTTTTAGTTCTTTTTATGTCGTAGCATATCACTGGGTTCCCACTAAAACAGTAGCGTGCATAAGAGGGGGGGAAGGGGGACACATGCCCCTGCCCTTTTCGGAAATTGGCCTTTTTCTAAAAGAAAATGTCTTTTTTTGTGCCAGCATTTGCTTGTGCGGCATTGCCTGAGCCTGAAAAAGAGCCTAAAGGCTAAAAAGTGCCCAAAAAAAAAGGCAAAAAATGCGACGAAAGTGTAAAAAGATAGTAAAAAAAAGTCCTTTTAGGAAAAAAGTCCTTAAAACACTAAAAAAAAGGCCATAAGGGGGAAAAAAACCTGAAAAGGACAAAGAAGGCTAAATAAAAAGGGTAAAAATATACAAAAACAAGTTCCTAGGAAAAATTTTGCCTTTTTACTAACAGTTGCCTTTGTCCTCTCGGGGTTCTATGCACGCTACTGCACCAAAATATTGAAATAATTTTCCTGAGTTTTCCAGGTTTTCCATAGTAATTGAGGTTTATTTCCAGATTATTTATCAACATTTCGAGGAAGGAAATTTTTCCACACATTTTACCAGTCTTACTTGTTTTACGGCTAACTTAGTGCAAAAGAGTTGCCCAATTTAATGAACTTTTAGGTGTTAACACAGAAGTAAAAGGATGCATTTTGTTTTACCACGATGTCATAACAAAATAATGTCTAATGCACATAGGACTAGGCCTAAAATTGTGGCTTTGTGTTTCCCCGAGTTTTCCAGGTTTTTTTTATGAAAAATCGGAATATTCCCTGATTTTCCCTGAGTTTCAAACGTAGTTTAAATTCCCTGAGTTTTCCATGTTCTCCAGGTTAGTGGGAACCCTGAATCACGTGTGTAAAGTTTTCACTTGTTATTATCCGAGCATAATTATGTCATTTAAACATACTTTCATTATACTCGAACGACCCAAAAAATAAAATAAAATATACAATCGGCAATGAATGTACTAAAAGCCGTTTTAATATATACATATATAGGGCGAAATATTATTCTCATTTTTTTTTATTTTTCAGCCATATTATTCCTTATATTTTGAAGAATTATTTTTTATTTGGGATAACACTGCCTTAAAATTCTGTTTGCCACATGTCCATAAAATTATTTAACAACAAGAATGGTAATTTTATATTTTAAATTTCTCACTACGGACAATTTTTTTTATCTGTAACTGCTATTTTTGCCGCGTCGTTTCTTTTTTTCCCCGCCAAAATATTGGTGCGGACAGGGCCTGAGAACCAATTTTTCTTTTTTAATGGTCTATAGAGCAGTGACACAACGTAGCATTATTGTGTATAACTCTATGCTGGAGCCTTAATGGCTTAGCTGCATGGTGCACTGCGGAGAGAAACAGAAGGGCGTCATAGTGAGCTCGACGCTGTTAAGAGTGATTTCTTAAACCTAAAACGCGCGATTTTTGTTGTTGGAGAAAACAACGTTATTTAAAGCCTAAGAAATCCGCTCTTCCGTTGTTTTTCCCTCCATTTTTACGTAGTGCACCTTGTAGTAATAGCCTCCAAAACCCATACTGGTGCCAATATGGCGGCAAATGTCACTGCTCTATATTGTATATACGTATTTTTTTTTACTTTAAAAATGAAGCCAAAGCCATGCTTCGAAATATAAGGTACCGTTTTAAACCAGTTTTATGCTTTGTGCGTTTAAAGCGTGTGTTTTTAAAACTACATTTACGCATTTCATCTTCAGTTTTAATATATTATGTATGCATTTCTTGTAGTATGCATTTTATTTTTCCGCATGTATTGTGTCTTCAGAACTCCCTCCCAAAAATTTGACGAATTTAATTGCAAGGTCCCTGATAAAGAGATCGTGCAACCATGGAGCTGGGCACGTAGTATGATAGTATATATAAGTCCATGGTGCAACCGCGGTTGGGTTGTCAGCCAAGCTCTTCAATATTCGTCCTCGACAGCACAAATGTGTAGTTCAAAAGCCGCCCAAAACAATTATAGTATGCTAGTGTGTGCAGAATTGTATGAATTTTGGATGAATGGGGTATAAGAATCGAACGAGTGCAATTTGGTGAAAGTGTAACGAATTGTCTGTTTTGATAAATTATTTTGTATATAAATATATAATAAAAATAAATTTATTAGTAAACTGCTTGTTTTCCCCCCTTTTTATTAGTTACGAAAGAGTAAACCATAAACTACATTACTAAATAGTTCACAAAACGTACAATGATCGTGAAAAACACTCAAATAAAAAACCAAAATTTTAACACTGCTTAAAATTTTTTCTTACTATCCTAAAATACTTACCTTCAGTATGTGCTAAATACACTTATGTTTGATACTGATTTTAGCACATATTGAAGGTGAGTGTTTTGCATATGGGAAGAAACTCAGCATGTCATAGTAAAAATTAAAGGGCAATTACATCCATTTTGACATGCATGTTTGACTTTTGGATCACTTAAACAATAACTAAACACAAGAAATGCGGTAAGAATACGTTACTTACGTCCGATATAACAATTTAATTACTGCATCACCAAAACACGACACGGAGATCGCCATTGTTTTGCTGGAACGCTCAGAAATTAATGCCGACAGATGTCACTTATCGATTTCGACTCGCAGCCGATTGAGATAGCTGTACTGACTGTGAAGAGATCAAGCGTCTGACGGCCTTAGCTGGCCAGCAGTGTAGTGGCCAGCTAAGGCCGTCAGACGCTTGAGCTCCTCGCAGTCAATACAGCTATCTCAATCGGCTGCGAGTCGAAATCGAAGAGATACGTCTATCGGCATTAACCCCTTCAACAATGCGTACGTCATGGCATAGCCATCTTCAGTACCATGACGTACAATGCGTACGTCATGGTTATAAGTGTCTTTAGCGATAAATTTACACTTTGGTAATGCATGCAAACTATTTGTTGAAGGCCTGGTACTGCTAGCATACATTTATTAACAACTTTGCTCACTAGATGGCGTTGTAAGATGCGCAATTCACGATATTTTTAGCTACACGTGCACGCAAAATGGCGCGTCCCATTATTGTTTGTTTGGCTGGCGTGGTCGTGACATGACATGGCCATGGGCGATGGCGTTTTATATCAATTGGAATTAACTAAGTCTACATTAAAGAGCACCAAAAATAGCTGCCCCTAGAAGCAATGCAGTCCATGTGAGCTTCCCTGCACTTCAAAAAAAGCTTGGTATTTGAGCAGTGACCTCCAAATAGGGCCTGGAGTGGAAGGTTAATTTCAACGCGTTCCAGCAAAACAATGGCGACCTCCGTGCCGTGTTTTGGTGATGCAGTAATTAAATTGTTATAACGGACGTACGTAACGTTTTCTTACCGCAATTCTTGTGTTTAGTTATTGTGTAAGTGATCCAAAAGTAAACATGCATGTCAAAATGGATGTAATTGCCCTTTAAGTATTGAAGAGACTTTTCGACTCAATACATGATGCAGTACCTAAATTACTTAGAAATAAAAGATAAAGTTACACTAACGCGTAAAATAGGTAAGGTGTCTCAGTGCACCTTGTGTATATCTGTAGTTCATACCTTTTCTACCCTTACTTTGCTCCACATCACTATAAACCTTGGGTGACGTGCCTTATGCATGAAGATAGAGCCCAATTATAACTTATGCCAGCAGAAGTTTTAGGTTTCAATTTTAAAATTCTTACGACTTTTAAATTGGCTTATCCTCGTCGCCAATGTAGCATATGTGAACTTAAATACTGACTTGGCTAGTCTGGTAACGATTACATGACACCAAGAAATAGTCACGTGTTTGGAAAGTGTTGGTTGGACAGTGATGTGGCAGAGTTGTTAGTGCGAATTTTAAGAGGGACACCTGTGTTACTACCATGAGCAATATGGGATCGCTCATTATTTATCAGTCGGGGAAGGGGGGAGGGGTGGGGGGCGCAGAGGAAATTAGGCGGGGTTTGATGATGCATTTTTTTTATCCTTTCGAGGTGGATCTTAAATTTCGTAGGTCCTGTCAAACTGGAAGAATAAGTCATTTTTGGAGCTCAAAAATTAAACTTTCATTAGTCAACATTTCTAAAAACGCCTCAGCTTCAGGGAGAGAAGCCCCTCAGACCCCCCCCCCCCACATGATTTGAGTGTTTACAAGGTTTTGAAGCTATTTTTTTTTAATTAATTTCTTTGAGCCTTAAGTCAGCCGAAGCAACTTAATGCTTGTATGGCTGAACCACTCAATTTTGAACATTACCAGACTTTTAGAGAAGGAGAAATATCTGGTAAAGGGAGATGCCAACCCGGGTATTCGATCCGGAAAACCTCCGATCATCGTAGGGGCCGAAAGGTTGTCCAGAATTGGCCAGAATAGTTTCCATAGCCGCTAAAGGAGCATGGTAGCCTCTCAGGCTACCTTGGCCGGCAGTCCTGGCGGGGACTTTGCAAAGGTCCCCTTTCCAGGGGTTCGACCAGATCCGCAAACCTCCAGCAACCAGGCTGTGCTCTCTCACAACTCAGCCATGATGCTACTATTAGTAGCAGTAGTACAAGTACCTGTGTTACACCCCAATATTTCAAAAAATTGTGCACTTTTTGATTGGAATATGCCACTTTGCATGTGGGGTACCTTAGGCTAATACAAAGTTTGTCAGAGGGGGAGCCATCGAGAATTCCACGTAGAACACCAAAATGGCCGAGTATTTTTTATATGTCCTATTTTTGTATTCTTGAGGTCCAAATCGACAGATCTGAGGTGCTGAGAACGATTGGTTGCATAAACACACTGTAAAACTATTTCCTGGGCCCATTTTAAGCTCCAATTTCGAAAATTACCACTATTTTGCCCATATTTTTGAGTTCACTATCGTGGATAGTCCTTCTAATCCTACAAATGAAAACTTCGTTTATATCTTATTACCATGGCTGCTTTTTACGCCACAAAACAGACTTCTTGTTCCTCTGACACTACTAGTATAGCTCTCTTCTGCCGCTATTGAATGAAGACTCGTCATCTGTTTCATGATCAAGCATGGAATGGATCTTATTAGAAAGGGGACAGATCTTGCATTGGAAACATACACACATGCATACATACATGCATTCATACAGTAGGAATGACGCCCACGTATATACATACATACATTAGGGACGAAGCAATGTAAAAAAGAATAAAAAATGTAAATTTTGAGATTGCGGTTCATTGTTTTCCTACCTCAAGTTCCATTCCAGATAAATGTAAAGGTTACAATTAAACGCACACAAAATGCATGTTCAATACTGGGTTTTGGTCATGTTGAAGTAAATATTATTTACATGGGTGATGCAATATTACTTAAAAATTCCATTCAAAGTGGTGAAAGTCAAGATATTACCAAAAAGGCAGTGAATTTCAAAATTGGGGCACAAAATGGCCTACGAATAGTTTTTTTCACTTTTTTTGCAAACCATCGTTCTCAGCACCTGCAAATTAGTTGACATGGACCCCAAGAACATAAAAATACGACAATTTTTACTTCATGTCAAAAATAGGCAGCCATTTTGGAAAATGGCCGTCATTTTGGTGATGGGAATCGAGGTGGCTCCCCCTCTAAAAAACATTATACAGGCTATAGGAACCCGCATGCAGAATGGCTTATTCCAATCACAAAGTGCATAATATTTCAGGGTAATAGTTTTCTCAATAAACTTTCTGGAAAGGCTTACCTCCTGGATGCTTGGTTTCTTCTGCGTTTCAGGTGCTGACAATGTTACAGATATGGGCACACACGAAAAAAGTGTGTTCATTATACAGATTGTATCAAACTCAACACAAGATGGATATAAAGAACATCAGTGTTTTATAGAACATTTTTAACCCAGAGTGTCTGTTAGTTAAAAAGAAAAGGTTTTTATGTAACAGATATGTGTGAAAAATATCGCTGCTGCTCCGACTATTCCAAACACGCGTCACTTTGCCAACACTAGCGTTTAACCGACCTTGATGCGAGGAATGAGTTTTGTGTCTCAAGCCAAGGCCGACTGGGATGGAACATGCGTGTCTTGCCTCCCTGCTTCACAACAGCTCTTGCCCGTGCCGGGGAGTTTATGTCTCTTCTTCGGTAAATAAGATTTTGGTAATGTTAAACTGGCCTGGAGACAAAAAAGTAACTCCGCAGCTTTTCTCCCCGATGTCCTTGACGGTGATGAGTGACGACATTACAAAGCGAGCGTTACGATGGGTTTATGCAACGTAAAATTTCTCGCTCACTAGTTTTCACTTGGTTTTAAAATACTAAATCTGCTGTATACATCTCGCCTTTACCGTCGGAGAATGAGGCTTTCGATGTGGTAACCGTGGTAACAATGCAGACGCAGATCTTCTCGTCATGCCTCGCGGCACGACATACAATGCGTGCAACATGACAGCGTCGATTTATGACAACAAGAAAACAATTCTTTGCTACAGTACAAGACGACGGACTGATTTTTGAATGCCGGCATTCGACGGTTTTGTCTTCGATTCCTTAACCCCGAAATAGGCGCCATGTTGGATTTTGAATTCTCACTGCGAGCAACTATTTATTCTACCATCGTATGTTCACTGCTAGAATCTGTCTTTTGAGCGAGAATAGCGAATTTTGGCAAGAGCGTGAAATGACAACAATGTTGTAGCAATGTTAAAAATTACTGTTGCGCTGTAGTTCTTTATCCATGTTGTCATTTACAGTACATTTAATTTGTCATCTATTACGGCATTCATTTAGTAGAAATGGAAACTAAGCATAACTGAATAACGTTTGACTAACAAATAGCGTTCGGCGAGTGAGAAGGTCTCGTTGCATAAACGCTCCCTTGAATGGATACTCCTACACTTCCTACGGACATGCACGCACTATAAGCTCGTGGTAAAGCTTATGCTGCCATCTGGTGGGAACTGATTGAGACAACTATGGTGGCTAGGATTAGGGCAAGGTTTAAAATGGCCGGCACTATAAGCTGTTGCTTCTGAACTATCTCTTTCATGGCGCCAACTCTGCGCATGTTTCAGCATTTCTTTTCCATACCGCCATCTTGCGTACAAACCAGGGTTTGGGGGGCCGTGCACCCACACTCCATGAATGTTGACCATGGTCTCACGAGAATGTCTCTTGAATAACGCCTTACGATCCACAATGACATATGGACTCCACAACTCAAAATAAAGCCCACCGTTGATATTTCTGTCACTGGACGTGAACAACCGACGAAAACTTTTGCTGCTCAGGGGGTTGTTTAATGCCCCAAGAGTCAACCCATACTTTAAAAATAACCGTTTTGCATATCTCCAGCGTTTCTTGAGATTCCAGTTGTGCACGATATCGACATCCAGATCCCATGGAAGAAAATCTCCCATTTTGACAGCGCCAAGCACCGAACCGGAATAGATTTCATAAAAAGCACTGTGGTTCAAGAATATCTGATGGATATCACGAAGATGTGTTGCCATCTTGTCCATACAGCACGGTGGTATCAAATAATGTTTTGTGAGCTGGAAGATATGATTGCACGACATTTCCGAATCTTCGCAAGAAAAGACAAGAGTCTCACTTTGAGGCCAACTAATTCTGTTGAGTTCCCATTTACGTGCTAAAGGCAACCATGCCTCAAAATCCACAGCCTTCTTTTCTGCATCAGGATCACTGGCAGAAAACATAACATCGGGACAATTCATCACGTAAGATTGGCTGATACGAAATTGCAGAAACCAGTCCTCGAATATCACAGCAGCAGGAAGAGAATCGTTGAATGGCTCTTCTTGCAGAAAACTGGTCCGCGCTACAAAAGGTCCAAGTAAATAATCACAGAACATGCACTCGTTTTTGGACACTAAGTAACCATCTTTGTACGTCAATGCATAATTCAATACTTCAGCTTGAAAACATCCCACACGCCAATGACCACTCTTGTTACGAACAGCTCCTCCCACAACTTGAACATTCTTTACAGTTTCCAGTACCCGGATCAAACGTTGAAGAGATGAGAATTCACCAACGAAGTTGTCTAGATTTCGTCCAATGAAGGTGTAAGGAGTAGAAATCGCAGAAACTAAGTTGTTCCAAATAAGGCCTGGAGAGTTCTGATGACTGACAATAGTGACATTCACTCCGCTGAACTGGGTCTCTACCCTCAAACAAAGACCATTTTCGGCATCACTGACGGCAACATGCACTTTCACGGTATCAGATTCTCGCCGAACACCTCGTAACACTTCACTTATTTGAGACACGTTGCATGTGGGATAGTATAATAGCACTTCGACAAGTTCTGAAAGTGGCTTTGCATACGAAGAGTTAACCGACACCCAACCGATTTCCTGACCAAGGTACAATTCCGAATAAACGTCTGTTGGGTAAGTTGGAGCCGAGTCATTAACATACCTAGAAGAATAAAATACTGTTATAAACAACTTAACTGTTCTGATTGAAAATTAACGCATTGATCTACATTTCAGAATAATTCTACGACCTCAACCCTCCAAGAATTATGGTTTCGTCCTTTAGCCATTCAATCAGTGAAGAATTTTTCAGAGAAGGATTGCCTGTCCCTGAATTTGAATAAGATCACGCTAGAATAATATTAAGTCTGAAGCATATGGGACAGAAAGCCAAATGGCCTGTAAAGATTTTTTTGTAAACCAGAGTGTTTCAGTCTGATCAACGGTTTAAAATAACAAAGCAAAAGTAATTTTTAGGGCGCCGTTTTCGGCCACCATCTTCTATTTTCCCAAAATTGAATAGAATCTAGAAAATGTAATGTGTACTATGGGTCGTAGCTGGTTTGTGTTCAATCTGATGAATGGTTCAGAAGTTACAAGCCAAAAACAGGTTTTTGAATGCTCTTACAAGCCACTATCTTGGATTTGTATCAAGGTGTCTATATAGTTCGGCCTGAGTTTAGAGTCTAATACTGCTTCCACACTGGACCCCGAACACCGCGTTTAGTGTTTGGGCCCGGACTTCTACCCACAGGCAAAACCCGACACCCTTCCTTCCTTACCCCTTTCTACACTGAACCCCGACATCGTGTCCAAAGTCTGGACTTTCGTTAATCTTTCTCTCGCTACAACATTTTCGGCGTTAGGGCTCGTTTAGGTAACGACATTTTTCTCGCTCACTACTTTTTACTTGATCAATACTAAATCTGATGGATGCTTCCCGCCTTCACTGGAGTATGCGGCTTTCGCGCAGACGCAAACACGGCGTACGATGCTTGCAACATTTGAGCGTCGAGTTATGACAACAAGAAAACAATTTTTACTACAGTACAAGACGACGGACTGTTTTTTGTATGCCGGCATTCGATGGTTTGTCTTCGATTCGATAGCCACGAAATGGACGCCATGTTGGATTTTGAATTCTCGCTGCGAGAAGCTGTTTATTCTACCGACGTTCGATCATTGCTAGAAGCTGTATACTTTGAGGGAGAATAGCAAATTTTGAAATAGCGTGAAATGACAACAATCTTGTAGCAATGTTTAAAATTACTGTAGCACTTTGTTCTTTATCCGTGTTGTTATTTATTATGCATACAATTTGTTATCTATTACCGTATTTATTTAGTAGCAACGGGAAACTAATCACAAATAAATAACGGTTGACTAGCAAGTAGCATTCGGCGAGAGAGAATGACTTGTTGCTTAAACACGCCCTAAACCCTCTTGCAGCAAAGCTGGGAGTCCCTAGTGACAGCTGTAGCTAGGGTTGACAAAAAAGAGACCTATCAGTTCCCACCACCCAAACTGCCACGTCGTCATCATAAGCGACGACATTAGCAATACCACTCAATTCAACTGAGCAGCAGCTGACAACGTAGAAACGTTAATGCTGCAACAATGCAACAATGGCGCAACAAGGAAGCGAAGCGCAAAGGATCGAATTAGAGCTCACTCGAACAGGATGAAACGATGCTTGGCAGCAGGGAAAGTAACATTGTCGTTGTATCTTGTTGTAACAAGATGCAACGGTCAAAAAAGTTTTAACTCAAACAATGTTTGAGTTAACATTTTTGACCAAAGCAAGGTTTAACTCGTTGCCGAGAACCAAAGTGAAACGATTTTAGTTTTCACTTAAATGAAAATTTGCCCGCCAAATTTTCATTGTTTCCCCCCCCCCCCCCCCCGCCCTTCATGACCCTGAACAAATCGTGATCCTCCTCCTCCTCCCCCTCAAGATCCAAAATAATGTGACCGCCTCAAAAAAAAATGATGGCGCTTTTCGTAGGCCTATCGAGACTGCAGATGTTTTCTGTGGCCAAAATTAGCGCTGTAGCCAAATTACTTAGGCTAAGTAGCACATCGCACCCACTAGCTGAAGGAAAACGTGCTTCGTTTTAAACGAAAAGACACGTTGGGTTAAAAATGTTCTATAAAATACCGATGCCCTTACACTCATCTTGTGTCAAGTTTCATGCAATATACGATGAACACACTGTTTGCTTGTGCCCACATAATGTATCATAGTCAGCAATGGAGTAAAAAAGCACGGTAACAGATTATATATTAAAGTAAAAACCAAACAGTGCTACAAGATAAAACACGAACAACGTTTCAAATTAAAATTAAAGCATGGCAAATGCCACTAAGTCATCTTGATGTAAAAGCATCATCACAATAAAAATAAAAGGGTACAATACCATCAATTTAAAAGAATAAAAACCACCAATTTCCCCTCTCAGAAGAGGCAGAAATGGTGGCCGAAATGCACCACCCAACCTTCGTCTTGGGGAAATCAATTCGAATGACATTTGCATACACCTTGCCATTCGACTTGATTTCCCCAAACGAAGGTTGGGTGGTGCATTTCGGCCGCCATTTCTGCCTATTCTGAGAGGGGAAATTGGTGGTTTTTATCTTTTTAAATTGGTGTTATTGTATCCTTTTATTTTCTTTTTCTTTTTATTGTGATGATGCTTTCACATGGGATGACATAGTGGCATTTGCCATGCTTTAATTTTATTATGCGTACCTGATGACGAAAATTGAAAATTTTCGAAACGTTGTTCGTGTTTTTATCTTGTAGCACTGCTTGGTTTTTACTTTAATAATAGTAACATAGTCAGCACTTGATAGACAGAAAAAGGGACCTGACAATTTTATGACTCACCCCCCAGAAAGCGTCTATAAAATTCGTGAGTGCCCCCCCCCCCCCCCCCAATTTCCTCTGGCCCGCCCGCATAATTATTATTTTTTAAACCATTTCGGCAAAATTCGCTAAGTAGCTCTCCAAGCATCCCAGCAGTGCACAGAAAAAAAAACACGTTTACTCTGACTTAAGTCACCTAACCTAACCTAACCTAACCTAACCTGACTTAACCTAACCTGACTTAATCTAACCTGACTTAACCTAACCTAACTACAACAACTAAACATCTACAATAAAGCTAAATTACTCATAATCATCACTAGTGGGTGCTTAGCAACGAAGTTTCGTAGCGAGATCCGGCCTGCCTATCTGAACTGTTTACGAACAAAAAATATGCGTCCTGCAACCCACCCACCGGCGATAAATAATGACCGGTCACTTACTACAACTATTTCTTACTTTCCGACTAGTAACGTTAGTGTGCTAACTTTCTTTCTTTTCCCACCCTCCTATAGCCCTGATTAAAACGAACGAGTAAAAAATAAGGTTGTGATCCATTTTAAAAGGTCAATGGAAACTTCAAATTTGACAGAAGAGTTATTTTGAATTTTTTTAATTATTTTCCATGTATGTCTCCAGCACAGCTGTGGCCTTATCTATTCCATGAAAGTCACCAAATTAAAACAAAACAACTTTGAAATTGGGCAATCAGCAGATTTTTCTTGATTTTTAATAACCGACAGAAGCCCATGTACGAATCGAACATCGAGTTTTGTAGATACAGCTTTCTAACATTTATTTTTTTCATCTGTGTTAAGAATTTGTTTCCGATGTGTGACGCTCGATTTGAGGTTTGTGTGAAAGGGAAAAAAACTGTGGAAAGTAGGGCTAGGCAAGCACTTTGGTCACTTGATCAATGGCGTCAGTAGAAACTGAGTGTTTCTCATAAAAACTTGAAACGAACCTCGGAACTAGCAGTGAGAATTACGAGCACAATTTCGACAAATAGTGCAAGAATTGGAGCAACAGGAACTGTTGTGTGCTCCTTGATAACTTAATAAAAGAATTTACTGTGACTATTTGAAAATAAAATCCCATGCATTTACCGTGGTTCGAATGCATTTCTCCACCAGATAGAGGGTTTGTTGAGAGAAGCCCTTGTATAAATAAGATAAACTGGTTATGTACTCGGTTACGTCCCGTTTCGTCAAATACCGTTTCGCCAAATACTGTTCACGAAATTTTAGGCACACAAAACATTTAAAACATTTAAACACGAACATTTATAACATGACAATAATCAGACGTTTATAGACAAACACCCGTTTTGCAGAATAATTTGTTTCAAATTACGTGCCTCGCTCGTGGTACCGCGCTCGCTGCGGCTAAACACATAACATCAGAAACCGCAACTAATCACAAATTACTTCCTATTAGGATGCCTGCTTAACATCTGTAATGTTAAATTTTTGAAGGATGTTTGATTCTACCTTGCGAAACGGCATTCTGCAAAACGGGAATGCCCGTTTGGGAAAGGGTAAGTATGACTAACTATTCTTAAAAGAGGACCTTGGCATTGACATAGTAACGACCAACCATTCTAAACAATATGTAAAGTACACGTTTTTCCGTCTGTATTGCCAGTTTTCAAAACGCAAATAAATCCATTGGTCTTATTCTACCACTGCTTGCCTCTGTTAAAGGCACATAAATCCCTCCGTTCTGGCCGCCTTACTCTGCGTCACCTACGGTAAAATATAGTTCAAACGACCGCAGCGCGCATTGCTCTACGACACTAGTCATACTCATTTCGGGGCCGCTGCAACGTGACACATCGTACGACCAAGTCGCAAACTTGAGCGAAGGATTAATTATCCTTCCTCCAGGGCCGCGGCTTGCCAGCGATGTGGCGGGAGTTATATACCGCTCGGACCGAGCCGTTTAAAACAAGCCTAATAACATTCACGCGCCACTACTGACATCTGCATCGTACCCTTAGACCAGCAAATGAAAGGTAAATCAGTTTATATAAAACTATTTCCGGTAATGTATCGAGTGAAACTGTTAAAATATACCGGAGGGAGTTATGTGCCTTTAAATTTTTGCCTTTTAAAGCGCCATTACATAGAAAGAAGGTATTAAATTTCATGTACGTAAAATTTTGTCAACTTCGTTTTGGCGAAACGGGATTTGGCGAAACAGGATTGGCCCCAGAGGCAAAAGCAGTTAATCTGCTTTCTTTTGGGCGAAACGGGAGTTCATCACGACAATGATGAACCAATACGACTCAACTATGAGCTGACACGCGCTAAATCTAGACAAGCGCTAGTGTGTTGCCACCAAGTAACACCAAGTAATACACTTGCTACAAAGCCTGGACGGAGAATGGGCATAAACATGCAATTACAGGCCGTATCAATGAAAAGAAAAAGGAAGTGAAAAAAGCCAACAAATTAACTGAACAAAAAACGACTTCGCAGTTTAGAAAAAAAAAATTAGAGCTCGTATCTCTATGGAACTAACATCTGTAAAGGCATTCAAATAAAAATTCACCGGAACGTACTATAATTTGAAATCTAATTCAAGGGAACAAACCAAAACAAAACAAAACCCAAGTAAAAAAAATGTCTGTAGATACGCAAATTAAACACACTCACACACACACAAACATGGCCCATTTCAAACACAAACTGCATTCATTTTATTAGCATGGAATAAAAACAACGCTCGTTCCCTGAAATTCCACACAGCAAACGCCTTACCTGCCAGTTTCACACATTACAAATGCACACACAAAATACACACATAGCCAATCAAACGTAACTGAATTAAAAAGTAACACTAACACAGACAAAACAAACACCAAATAACCAAACACTGTATAAAACACAAATTAAACTCACCCACACACACTCTCACTGACATAGCCCAATTCAAATACAAATTTTGTTCACTTTTTGACATTACCAAGGGATAAAAACAAAAAAAAATGGAGTTCATTATAGTTCGTTTGTTGGCATGAACTCTAATCCGTTTTTATTTGTATGCCTTTGCAGCTGTGACTTCCATAGGGGTACGAGCTCTAATGATTTTTTTGTAAACAGCTAAGCCGTTTTTTGTTCAGTTAATTTGTTAAGTTTTCTATTAAGTTAAATTTGACGAATTTCCTTATGTCAAAAACTTCGCCTGGTTTCTACCTCCACCCCCCCCCCTCCCCCACTTCCGTAACTCCGGCCCTGAAGCAAAGGCCGAAATGGGGCAGAAATTGCGTGTCATGCCTCCTGGCTCCACACAGTTCTTGCACGTGCCGCGGAGTTAAGGTCTCTTTTCATTGCTTCGGTAATATAACAATTTGGCAATCCGAAATCAAACCTAATACCCGACAGTTAAACATGGATACTCCCTCCCACGTCTATAAGTTTATCAACTTCTGCCACTCTGCTAATACTTACTTTGGATCCAGTTGCCGAATGATATGAGTAATTTGATAAAGCTGTCTTTCATTTGGGGTTTCTCTGTATAAGGCAACGTATTCGAGTTTATTGTATATCACTACCAATTGTCGTACGATGGACCGGCTAGTCACACCTACACATTTCCTCCCAAGAGGGCAAATACAACGATGGGGTTTACCTAGTCTAACGTCCTTTATATTGCTGCTCGTACTTATTACCCAGAGAAAACAAAAGAATTCGATAGCCACCAATAGCAGCAATAAGCAGTAGTAGTGTACGTTCTTCATGTTCACCTAAATTATAAATGTAGGCTACTAATGTAACTATACAGTACCTATTACCCATTCTCATGCACGTAAATTACCATTAACATTATATGGGGAACTCCATATACTGCACTCCGAACTGCACGGCCTACTGGCAGCACTAATGCAACTATGAAGCCGTTATCTCGAATATTGCAGCGCTATTGAGTTACAAATGTTTGTAGGGAGGAAACACGAGCCTGTATTCTGAATATCCTGCAATAGTATTCCCTACCATCGGTATAAATTAAAACGCGGAACCAGTGCCGCTGTCAGCCGGGGGGGGGGGGGGGAATATAGGGCCTCCCCCAAAACTAAACAATTTTGGTTGAGGCCTATTTTATAGTATTTTAGATAAAAATGTTGCCTTGCTCCCTTGCCTCCTGGGAACCGGTATCTTGCTCCCTGTTCACTCCTCCCCGCCACCCGCCCCCCCCCCTTCTTAAATGCGGTACTGCGCAGAACCACATCAAAGATAAAATATTTGGGGAGGGCGGGATGAAGGTTGACTCTTCCAGCAGGAACCCGATTTTTTTTCTAAAAATCTGAACATCTTTACTTTTTTTTCTGCTATTTTACTTTTTTTTCGTCCCCATTTTTCGAAATTTCGTCGTGCCTCCCATTTTTGTGACTCAAGATTTGGGCCCCATTAAAACGTTGTCTTAGTTCATGCAAAGACAAGAGCTAAGTGTATCCAAAACAAAACTTAAGAGGGGGTCCCCCAAATTTTACGTTGTTTGAAGTCGTGATGTTGTGTGTGAAAATTGGAAAAGAGTTGGCCCAATAATCCCTCTTTTTTTTTTTATGATTGCTTGGTATGTTGAATCTTACTCGGCAAGTCTGAAATAAGCACTAAATCTTCGTAAAAAGCTTCGGTTGCCTCGACCTTACTAGGGACACTATAGCACTCCTGAGATTCACCTCCGGGCACAGAGCCACACGAGGGGAAGGGGCAAACTTTTGGCAAAAAGGCACAATTATACTCCGTACGCGATTTGTAAACTGGGCGTGGCTCGCGAGCAGCTTGATTGTCGCGCACGTTTTGCCGGAGTCGGTGTGCCTTGTGGTTATCTATAGACCGCACCAAGGCTTGTCTGTGCGCGATCATGGTTTTGTTATTTGATGCCAATTTTTTTAATGTCGACTTTTTAAAATTTTTTTTATTTACAGGCCCTTCTCCATCAATAGGGAACCGGGGTATCGAAAACAAATAAAAAATATTGGGAAATATAAGATAAATTTCAGGCTGAATTCAAAAAAGAGAAAATACTTTTTTTCTTACCGAATCTCATTTTAGCCTGTTTTTTTTCTACTTACACTGTCATAATTTCGCCTCAGGCCATTTCAGCAGTGGAGTAAATAAGGATGGTGGAGTAAAAGGGCCCCCCCCCCACCCTAATATCGTGCTGTGGGGCATAAAATCTTTGGAAAAATGTATTTATTTACTTTTTTCTTTAAAACATTTGCCACCGCCTTTTGGGTATTTCTTCTCCCCCTCCCCACCCTTCTTCTATTTTGGGTCAGACAGTAATAAATATAAAAAACACTTAGGTTTTAAGTTGTAATTCATTGTGGAGCTAAAAAAAAAGTTAAGGAAGGAAGTATGTTCTACTGTTGTGAACAATTTATTTGTGAAACGGTACAAATTTCAGATCTTTTCATTTTTGGTGGTTGTGAAAACAACCGTTTGTATAACTCTGAGAAGAGCTGTTTGTTCACAGCCAAGCTAGGGGGTTGCAGAAAGTGGGGGAAAAAATCCAGTTCGGAAAAGAAGCATGCCGCCTTTAATAAAACCCATGATGCTAGTCGTGGTGCTGTACTGGAGTGGACAATCGATATTTTTTTTAAGCCACGCCCAGTTTACAAATCTCGTACGGATTATAGTTTTGGGAAAAGACATTTTTAAGTACTAAAGGTTTAGTCCAAGCAAAGTTTAATTGATGTTTCTCAGGGACCAATGTACCAATCAAAAACTTCCGTGTATATGAAGAATATATCACAAGGTAAAAGGTAATAGTCGCAGTTAAACTACATTACCAGGAATCAGGTCTCTCCGACCAAGAGCAAGAGCTTGGCCTTCAACCCAGTTAGGCCTAACCCTCCACTGCTAAAATAAAGAAAACGTTTTCAAAATGATGTGGAACCAGTACGTTTGTTCTGTCAAGACCTTTTTTTTTTTCATTCGTAAAGCTGGATGTATCATCTCTCACATGCCAAGAACACTTTTTGAAAACAAATGCTTCTTTAATTTAAAAAAAAAAATCATTTTGTTTACATTGCATCGAAAATCCATGCTATTTTCACCCAAACCACTAAACATGCTGGAACCACATTGGGGTCGTTCTATCCAAGGAATCTTCTCAGTTTTTTGTGTTCTTAATCTACGCGAAAAATTAAGGTGACGTTGTTTTTTTTATTTTACTGTAAGGTAAGTAGTTTTGATGCTAGAATTTTTTTCGTTTCGGTTCTAATGTTATTCCTATGGGCTATTGTCCAAGAGCCACAAGAGTTCTGAAAGCTGGTAATGATTTATGACCGGAATGAAGAAGTACTGTGATGGACTCCTCTTGACTTCCACAGTCGCAGAAGACTGTCATTAGAAGTGCAAGTGCATATGAAGGAGCAGTCCTTATGTAAGCCTCAGCATGAACTCCCATGTTAAACGTCAAACTTTAAAATCCTATAGTTTCGCCCAGAATTGACATACATCAACAAAATTCGGTATTTGAGGTCGTGTTGTTAACTCTTTCACTGCATTAAAACATTTAAGTATGCAATGACCAACAAATCTATTGAAAGCATGCATGTGTCCCCTCCATGAGGCTGATGATCAATAAATTACAGTTCGATTTGTACTGCTAAAAATGACTAAGTGTACCAAATTTCATGCTTTAGCTCTATTTGTAACAACTTCTGAGATAAGCCTTAAGGAGGAGGCACAGGGGTGTGCTGGGGGTATCTCAAGTAAGTTCCATAGCTAGTTCAATTTGTACTGCAAAGAATAATTTATGCGCCAAATTGCATCGACCTGAAATAATTTGTTGGTTAACCCTCAGGGAGGAGAAACAGCACTACGGGTGCCTTGGGGGCCTTATTTCATAACGGTCCCACGGCTGGTTTGATTTGTACTGCTAAGAATGACTTGTGCACCGATTCGTGTTTTAGCACGATCAGCAAGAATTTGTTGGTCTATAACCTCGTAGAGGTGAGTGTGGTGGGATGCAGGAAGGACCTTAAGGGGGTATCTTGAGGGGGTTCCATAGCTAGTTCGATTTGTAACCTAAGAATGACTGGTGTAACGAATTTCATGGCTTTTAGCTCGATGTGCACAATTGGACCAAATTCTGGCCCGTAACAGCCGAACTACACCAAGTTTGGTTTTCCCGAAACCTGAAATCATCCCTTCACTGCCGAAAGGTATGTGCCTCCACGTATCGCCGATAAGCCATTGTTAAAAGGTGTTTCACATCTGGAAACCCAGTGACATTGGTTTGGGCATTTAAGGTTTTTGTATGCCTAGTCTTGGAGTACGCCACCCCAGTTTGGTCGCCTTATTTGGCACAGGACATTGATTCCGTGGAGGCGGTGCAAAGACGATTCACTAAAAATCTTCCGGGATTTCGCAACAGTCCGTATAAGTGCGCCTGGAGCGACTGAGTCTGGAATTGTTGGAGCGACGTAGATTGAGGTTTGACCTAGTAGTAAGTAGTACCTTGCTAGTAGTAATACATTTTCAATGTTATTGAGGATCAGATTAAGCATTGAAAGCAGCTTAGCTGGCATTCCTACAAGAGTTAATTTTTATCAGGTGGATCATTGCTCTCGATTTCAACACACTTTAAGCTTTTGTACCGCATTATTATTTTTCCCCAAGTACCTGACATGTGCCCAACTATACTTCAAGATATACGACACTGACGCTATGGCGCCGCGCTACAATGGTTTACAACCTCGACAATTGAACTGATGTGATGTTTGTTGCGATATCTGTTGCTTAACTTGGCGCGACACACTAGCGTGTCTAGATTGATAGTAATTTGGGAGTTTGGTTTTCCCGAACCCTGAAATCATCCCTTCACTGCCGAAAGGTACGTGCCTCCGCATATCGCCGATAAGCCATTGTTAAAAGGTGTTTCACATCTGGAAACCCAGCGACATTGGTTTGGGCATTTAAGGTTTTTGTATGCCCGGTCTTGGAGTACGCCACCCAAGTTTGGTCGCCTTATTTGGCACAGGAAATTGATTCCGTGGAGGCGGTGCAAAGAGTACAGGGCTCCTTGCCAACGTCAATGGACGAAAAATCGGAAGTAGAGGAATTTGTTGTTATAAAATAAGAGCTTTGTAGGAATTATTAGCCTGGAAGCAGAGCGAGTGTCCTATTGTAGTATAGGACAACAATATTTTTGGTTGTTCTGTAATACAAGTTTCTCCTTATGGACGTTAGTCATTGGTTTCGAATGTTCACCTGATGCCTCTTTTCTATAATATGGGTTCAAATCGAAACTGACTTGCCCAATTCACGTTTCGTTTTCATACCATGCAGCAGTACCACTGGAGGGAAGATCGATGTTCTTCTGTTAAAGGCACGTAACTCCCTCCGGTATATTTTAACAGTTTCACTCGATACATTACCGGAAATAGTTTTATATAAACTGATTTACCTTTCATTTGCTGGTCTAAGGGTACGATGCAGATGTCCGTAGTGGCGCGTGAATGTTATTAGGCTTGTTTTAAACGGCTCAGTCCGAGCGGTATATAACTCCCGCCACATCGCTGGCAAGCCGCGGCCCTGGAGGAAGGATAATTAATCCTTCGCTCATGTTTGCGACTTGTTCGTACGATGCGTCACGTTGCAGCGGCCCCGAAATGAGTTTGACTAGTATCGTAGAGCAATGTGCACTGCGGTCGTTTGAACTATATTTTAGCGTAGGTGACGCAGAGTAAAGCGGCCAGAACGGAGGGATTTATGTGCCTTTAAGATATAAATAACTAGTATAGCAAGGAAGCATGTTCCAAACAGGGAAATATTTCAATTAGGAACAGAAACATATAGGAAATACGAGCATTTCACAATTTATAGGAGTTTTACAGGAATCCTATAAATAAAAAAAGGAAATATAGGAGAACTGGGAGCCCTGTTAGGAGAGTCAAACAAAATTTCAAATGTGACAAACTTTTGACTATATTATTATTGTGTTCAGATGCAAGATTAATTCTGTATTTTCGTATCAAAACCCCGAAACTCCTAGACAGTTTGTAACGGACATTGGCTCACCGTCGTACCTACTTGTGTGCTGTTGTGTTGTGGTTGAATTTTGTTGGAGCCAATATCACTTATGCAACGGCAAGGACTTTCAGGTTTTGCGCCAAAACCACGAGCGGACGTACAGGAGACCGTAGCCAAGTATTGTTGGCCACGATTGGTGAACACTTTGTAACCATGAACTGAATTGGCTAACGAACTCAATGAGCTGATTGGTTGTCCGGTGGAGCTCTGGATCCGACCGGAGCATATAAAAGTCAAGGGCGTCAGAGCCCGGGGTTACATTCCCGTTGATTCTTGTGTTGGGAAAGAACGTAATAATGTCGCCCAAATCTTGTCATGATTATTCCGCATTAAATAAGGTTTAACTACTTCAAGTTTGGTTTCTACATTGAACGCATGTTACAAGTTATTGATTTGCAGTCTTTAAAATCCACAAATGTGGCGTGCAATGCATGAAGACAATTTGAAATGAATCAAAGAAAGGGTTAAAATATTTTGGATAGACAAGACATAGTTTTGCTTCTCTCAGCACATTACTAAAATTGCATTAAGACTGTGTACGCAATTGATCTGGATCATCCTTTTATATTTTAGGAGCCTAAAATAGTAAATACAAAAAGAAAGTTAAAAAAAACCGGTAAAAATTGTCGAAATAATGGGGAAAAAATAGTGAGTGAGAAAATGGAGGCAAAAAATGGATTATAGTGTCCGCGACCTATCTTGAGTTCTCCGCAGAACGAACACAGATAATCGATTGTACGTTTTTAGTAGCAGAGTGCCTTGCTGATATACAAGATGGTTAAAAAAAAACAATGGCGGCCGTCCGTTAAAGCCGCCCCCTCCAGGAAGACGTGGCCGCTCATAAAATACTCGCAGGACTCAAGATGCGCCGCGCACACAATAAGAAAATAGTTTTTAAGAAGTGAAAAAATTTTGACAATGGTAAAAAATAATTTACAGTGAATAAAGCAGAACAGTGAAGTCAAGTTAAAAACTGTGAAAAGTGAAAAATAGTAGAAAAAGTGAGAAATAGAAAATACTAAGGATTATAAAATACAAAATTATCCTTTAACGAATGTCTTCTCAGCACCAAATAAAAACACACGCCAACAGCGTTTTATCAAGTATATTTCAAAACAAAAATACACTTCACCATGACTTGTTCCACCACACTTTACAAAATAAACAATACATTCAAAACAACTTTTTTTTTTCAAAATGGTGTAAATACTTCATGTAAATAGATAAAATACACATCTGTTAAATTTAAATATTCTTCCAGTTTGTGCACAGAACTAAGGGGGCGTGTAAATCTACGTACCAACTATAGCAAACAGGAGTATGAGAAGGTCTTCATGCATTTAAGTATACTTATCGCAGCAGTATTGCACCCTAGTACGTTATCGTGAACAACCAACGACAGCACCAAACAGAACTGCAACTTGCCAAAACACCTTCACTACAACCTTTTACACAACTACTAACTTGGTAAATCGTTTTATTCGTCACCCATAATTTACTTAAAAGCATATAAAAAGAATCAATTTTCACTAATGTCAAGTTCTAACCTTTAGTGGCTACACATTTCATCACACTTTGGTGTTGCACACTACCGTAAATTGCCTATTAAGAGTCCTGGCCAAAGCTAGGGCTCACCCTCCCAATTAGGTGAGAAATCGTTAAATTACCTAGTTACAGTCCCGTAACTAGTAACTACGTTAATTCATGATATCTGACCTAAAGCATTTTAGATATTGATTTTTCTACTAGAAATTGACTAAAAGCTTCATACATTCCAGCCCCGCAGCAGAATCTGCACGACGCGCGACGATACGTCACGGACATTTGAAGGCCGCCATTGGCAAATTTTGGCCACATTTCTGGCGTTTTGTCAATTTTTGACCAGGTTTGACATTCCACTACACCGTTTTAATCGTCTCGACAAGATCTTTCCATTAGTGGAGCAGCCAGATCAATAGGATAAAGCAGTGAAAAATAATTCAATAAAAACCAATAAACATGTGGGTAACTAGTTATATGATAAAAATAAATTACTGCAGACAATTTTTGTTCCAACAATTGGTATCACAGACAGTGGCGGGAAGTTCTGCTTCTGGGCATTCTAGGAAATCTACGTATCATCCCCTAAAATCACGTTTTTTCTGCACCCAAATTAACTAAAAGCTTCATACATGAAACAAACCAAATAAACTAGTAAACTAATTAAAGATAGTCCAATATTGATATCGGTATAATCAGTATTTATCTGTATTTTTGCCGTATTGGTATAGGACCACTGTAAGGATTCAGATACAGACATTCGTTACGCCAACCGTTTTCTCTGCAAAACTGACACCAAGCACGGCAAAAGCAACAATCAAGTGAGAAAAGCAAAGCCATTTGCTCAGTTCTGTAATGAAAATGTAGCACTTGGTGATTATGACGCTCCAAGTTTTACAACGACCAACTTGAGATCTGAGAACTGTGAATGTACTGAAGCCGTAAATAGGAAGAAAAAGAAAAACATTCTTATTGCTGCATAACTTTTTGGAGAATCACACCAATTGGAAAATTGGAACCCATGCAAAACCAGAAAGTGAAGTTGCATTTGTATAGAATTTAAATTTTTAGTCATTTTTTTTATTACTATTATTACCGGTATCAACATCAGCATCGATATTGGATCGGTTTACCCTTCATCGGTATCCACTCGTATCAACCGATCCCTAACACTAATACGCAAAATTTCTGAACAATGAGAATAAAGGCATTGCATTAATGCTTAGACCGAACGCAGATCCAGTACATGAATGATCGCATAAACGCACAATTTTCTGTGATGGAGTTAGGCCTAAACACCCTCCCTGAACAAAAGAAAAAATTCAAAATATAACTTTGTTAAGGCCCACCCTCGTTTTTTTTTATCGAATTAATTTTAACAGCCCACGGGCATTTAATAGGCAATTTACAGTTCGTAAACAGCTACATTACAGACTGTTCATATCAAATCCAGATTCATACACCACAAGATTTTATATTTTTCAAATATTTTCCAACAGAATTTGTTATTCTTTTCCAGCATTTTTCAATATTTGCGGAATAGTTCTACATTAAGTAAAGTCCAGCTTTACACCAAATTCCAATTTCGCACGAACTACAATTTTAAATATTGGTAAAAAAAACGAACACTTTTTCTGGTGGTACAAGTGGTTTTTTTTTTACCAATATGTATTTAAATTTCCACTGTTACCGTCGCTTACCAAATTTTCAACATAGCTTTAAAAATTGAGGAGCTAGGCATCAGTTTTGTTTTTAACGTGTAGTCTTCTACGGACAGGCTACAGCAACAGAGGTTTTGCAGCAAACAAATAATTTCACAACTATATTCATAGTACAATATTTTTTACCAGTATATTATAGTCCGACACCATGGCTTCGGCTGGGTGCTCGTCAAAGCTACAAAGTATATTACAGTACGTATGTGTACAAACCCAGCAAATCTTGGTTTGTACACTTTCTACATACCGAAATCATATCTTTCAAAACCTTAATTATGTTAGTACTGCAATTAGAAAGTTTTGCCAAAAGCCTTTGCCTTAAATCGTACTGGTTCCTACAAATGTTTGTTGCTTTATGTAGGCTATATACATATATATTTTCTTAAACTACTGCACTAAAGTTAAATATTGTAGGTAATACTTCCAAACAGGTGAGCGGATTTATTACCAAAATTTCCCTTTTTCCGTACACTATATGTAAATACTCAACCAGCTTCGAGTCAAACCTTACATGTGCACCATGCACGTGATGTAAACGACGCACAAATCAGCACTGCCAGTCAGCAACTAACATTTCACACCGTCGTCAATGGAAAAGCACGCAAAAACAGACCAGACCAGATAAAGCAATTTACAATTTGTAACTGCGCAATTTATACAGAAATGCAGAAACAAACAAACGTTGAATTACAAGAGCAAATTTAAAGCCACCGATAATTTCAAGGATATTTCCAGGCTTTATTTTTTCCCCCCATAATTCAATGACATTCCAGGTAATTACTATTTCTTTTTACAAATCCAAATACAAGCACTTTCATGTTCACGTTGTTAGTTGTTGGGAAGAGAAAAAATGGTAATTAACAATACCATGTAAAATTTACTACATATGGTAAAATGTAGGGATGTGCGATACTCGAAAAATTCGAGCCGAGCCGAGTACGAAACTTGTACTCGAACTTGGCTCGCTGCTCGTGTCCGTACTTGAAAAACTCGAATCCGGAGAAAATGCGATAACTTCGTCAATTTTTGACCGATTTTGACATTCCAATATACCAAATCGATTGTCTCGACAAGAGTTTTCCAGTGGTGCAGATTAAAAGTCAATAACTGAAACCATTTTCAAGTTATATCCTTAAAATTGAAAACCATGAGCCACACAGTCAGCTAAGCACCATCTTTGTTCTTATTATCTTAACAAATTAAAGAGAAACTTGCAAACAAAATATTTCCATCAAATACTCATACTCGACTCGATACTCGATTCTTCTTTTGCAAACTAGGCTCGGCTCGACTCGAATTAAAATTTTTCTACTCGCACATCCCTAGTAAAATACAATTGTTTCAATCGGCAATAAAGCTAGCAAGCACAAATCCGAAAACGTAGGGTTTTTAAAAGTATAGTGATTAACTTTATTAAGATTTTCGTAGGATAAAAACCCTTCCAGCTTTTGAAATAATCGATACATTTTTCAGGTGCTTTTAAAATCGACTATCTCAGTTCATCTTCAGTACCTTTATTAAACTGAAGAAATGAACATTGTTACTGAAGTTATACCAAGCCTGAGCAACCGAGGCAAGACTCGGCTAGTAGAGTATGTTGGGTGATGTTCACGGTCTTGTCCAAATAACCAAGCCAAGACAAAGCCTTCCTGACCAGCTATGTATTTCTAGAGCCAGTGGATATTTTAACCCAAAAACTATTCTACAGTGTGAAGCCGATTATTCATTGTCAATGCTGTTGTTGGTAGCCCGATTTCTTTATTAATGTCAACCATAACAACACGTCAACACTTACACATACAAGAACAGCACTAAATTAGAAGTGCTTCCCTACATTCTATGTTGTTCAACGTGCTCGCTTGCTAAAAATCCAGACCTTCTCGATTCAGTTCAGGCCTTGCTAGCCTCAGAATGAACAATTTAAACGGTATACTGTCAGTTGTTACTGTAAAATTTATTGCACACTGCTGCAAACAAAACAAAACTGACCCAGTAAGTAGTTTTTTTTTTATCTGTAGTTTGCCATCTGAAACAAACTAACACTTGTGCAGTTGAAACGAGCCGTTTCAACTGCACAAGTTAGTTTCAGATGGCGTATAAAAGATTAAAAAAAAAACTATTTATTTGATTGGTTTTAATTTTAAACATCATCACACTAGAGGTGTGCGAGCCCAGTGATTTTATTTCAAGTTAAACAGAGTGTCTGGAATGACTCGAGTAAATTTTCTCCAATATTTTTAAATTGAAGCTAAAAACTTCAAAAGATACGTATGGTAACTTACAAAAAAATATGTCCAACGTTATATTTTAAAAGCAGCAGACCATCCTGGCTAAAAAGGTCTACTACTGACCACTCAAATATCTAAATTCAATACTGAAAACATGCGAGAATCGGTGATGAGCAACCTTTTTTTTGAGTTTCGTTACTAGCTTTATTAAGTTTAAAATGTCAAGAGGCCGACTCCTTAGACAATCGCAACGAGCACTGAACATTTATACATCAAATATTCGCAGCTCAGGCGCTGTATTGGAGCGCGTTTTCAAGGTGCACACAAGAACCACGAAAAGATGGCGACACCTCGATTTGACAAGCCACATATTTTTGTGGTTCTTTTGTGTAACTTGAAAACGCCTTCCAATAATGTTTCTTCGGAGCAAGAATTTGGTAAATAAATGTTCAGTGCTCGTTGCAATTATCTGTGGAGTCAGTGGCTTGAAATTTTTAACTGCCCTCATCGCACCTCTGCTTCAATAGCCTTCATTTAGTTTGGTCATGCTTCATACTCTAACAAGAGATGCTCGGAATATTACAGTTTTTGCATAAAGGTTGAGTCAAACTTGAGCTCGAGTCAGAACTCTACTTGATTCCAATTTTTTTAGGCTTCGCATACCCCTACCTCACACATCTTTTGCACAGAAAGTAGTCGTACAGAGGGTAGACAAACGCAGGGATTCAAAAAATAAAACGTTTTATCACGGCACGGAACCACAGAATGTTCAGAAGAGATCTCGGATGCTGAGGGATACAAGTAATTTCATATTATCCGAATGACAGATTTTGGAAGGACTTTGTCGGGGTCTTCTTTCCAGTTGCTTATCAGATAAGCTTTTTTCGCTGCTGGACTCTGCTCTGCTGCTCAGCGAACGTGCAGAAATAGAAATTAGAGTGGGTGTTGGTGGTGGGCATCTTAAACGTTGCAAGTACTAACTAAAGCAAAAGCATACAATCTGCATCAAGCCACAACTTAACGATGCCATGTAATCATGGGGTATTAGAACACATGAACTTAAAAATTATATAATTTTTCCAATGCACATGTATCTGTGTAGGCAAGCTCATCACAAAGAAAGAGCTTCATCAATAGTGAGGAATGCAACAATTTAGACGGCGCTTTTAGTTCTCTGAAAACACGTTTTCTGCATATCTGCCAAATTTTTTTTTAATAGCTCCTTAAAAGAAACATTCTCCACTTCTAAATAATTTTATCGAGAAAGATTTAATTTGGTTTGTCAAGTAACTAAACCTAACTTCACGATTAACCTATCAAGACTGATACTGAGCTTATCAAGCAACGGTTATCACCCACATCTGCACTGGAACGAATGTTTTAATAGCCCAATAAGTTTACCAATTATACAGTGGACACTGGTTACATTGAATTAGAATGAACAGAAAAACAGGTTCTGTATATTTGAAACAAAATAGCGTTAAAGGCTAAAGCTGATCGAATGAGGGGTGAAAACTGGTCTTCATAACTGGAAAGTCTAAAATTGAAAAAAAAGTCTTTAAAGCCAAGTTCCTAATAACTGGAGCTTAGTTATAAAAAGTTCCACTAGAAATGAAGAGTACTTAGTGTTCCAGAGCATGATTACATTAGAATGTTCAACTTAGCACGCGTGTAGCCAGTTATTAAACGAATGGTCCAATAAAGGCGCACAGCACACTGCATTGAGGGAGAATTGCCAGAGGCAATTTTCTTTAATCGAGCCATGAAAGGAAAGAAAAATTATGAAAAGTTACTTTATTTCATTTAAAACAACCAAAGGCATTTATTATTAGGGACGAACTTTCACGTTTCAAAGCAACATCATGCCGATTTCTGAAGGCCGACAGGGTCGTGATACTTTGTCAGTTCACGCAACGTTAACTAAATTTATGCTCACAAAAACCTACGAGTATCAACCAAAGTAAAACAGCCGAACCTTCGTTTTTTTATTTTTTTTAATTATGCTATACCAACTTTGAAGACACTGCACTAGGTCATAAGGCGAATTTTCGGCAGGATACTGCACATTCAAATAATACTACCAAAAAGTCACCTAATAACCTAGTCTGTTTTCTTTAAATTTGGTAGGGCGCAAGTTTTGTTTACAATTCTCGATTTTAATTTCTTTTTACTTGATGCACGGACATTGGGGCGACTAGACCTGTAGAACATAGGTTTTTCCCAACTAAATGGGACCAAGGCGTGTTCGGGTAATCGGTTTACATGCAAAGCCTAGAAATCTCACTTTTACTCAAGTGAAATTCTGATTTTGGTGACTTATAAAATTACAGGAAGCTTTTGGATCAAATGGCTTAGAAATAGCGACGGAGCAAGTTTGTTTTTTGTTGTCTGAAAACGGTCAAATTTGTAAAATTATCTCGGTTAACCCGGGGGTAATGGGGTTAGAATAATCAAGATTCTTTGTTTTCAGCTTCAGGACCAAGGGCACATTATCACTTTTTGTCCATAGAACTGCATACTTTTGCAATCATATTCTGGCCTCCAGAATGACGGGAGGATCATGTGATACCTGACAACCAACCCCCAACATGAGGGCCAGCTAAGCCAACTTAGAATTACAAAATTAATAGAACTCTTATAAGAGTTTTAATATGACCTCCTTTCAATATAATGGTGGCTCAGTTGGCAAACATGTACATTTAGGATGCATATGATGTTAGATCGAGTTACTCAGGCCATTAAAACAAAAAATTGACTGCAAGGCCTAGCTTAGCCGCATAGATCTTTTTTTTTACAAAATAATGTTACCCATACGCACAGATTTCTTAGGAAATATGTGCGCAGCACAACCGCTAAGTTCGAAAAGCAGATGAAGTAGCGGCATTTTCCGTTGTGGCCTAAAGAAGACAGTCGTCTGACCTTTCCAACTGCAGAACGAACGACTGTCGAAGATTTTCAGAATATTTGGTGAAGAATATCTTTTTGTAGTAAGCAACATGACGTTTTTAAATTGGACGCAAGTTTTTTTTTTATCAATTTCTTTGGAGCCTAAAGAGGATTAGCGAAAAACAGGATTCTGCCCCAAACCAATTTCTGTAGACAATACTCAAATCTTGGTATTTAGTTTTTTACGTCGTTCCAGTATCCACTGTAAATGCATACCATTTCTAGAATTACCCACTTTGACGCAGACCAAATTTGCAAGTTTCATACGATCTTTTATTGTTAGCCATACAAAACTTCGAGCTAGAAGAGTACAGAGCTTAAGAACTAATACTGACTACAGATATTACACAGGCCATGACGCAAAGCTTACTTTATTCTCACAACACCCCTAGGAATCACCGGATTACGTCCAAATGCGACAGGCACTATTTTATGACTCTGGTGGGTATCGTCTTCTCGCATACAACCAAATACATAAAACAACTTAAAAAATTAGGTTTGTCGTTGATTACCAAGGTCCCAAGCAGGTATTCAATACAGTGTCACATTGACGAAGATGAATGCCAAGGAAATAGATGCAACGTGCAAGTTAGCCAAAAGTTAGTTGTGAACTACAAGCACCAAATGAATGTTGGGTAAATGCGCACACAGAAAAAAAATGAAAATAATGCAAGAATTATGTTTACATCATTTCTATGAAGAGCGAATATCAATAAATAGATTATGTACACAATCAAGGGATGACCAGAAATAAGCTATAATGCCTCCACTTCCTTGTTTCGAAAAGCAATTCCACTTTTCAAAGTCTTGAAGCAGGTCGTTTCGGCAACATTGTCTTACTCTCTTGATGATTTACTTCTACTTGACACGTAGATAATGGATGTTCCAACGAGCATCATACTTTATTTCAGTTAGTAGACATGGCACCGTCTTCTGTTGGGTCTTCTAAAGTCCCAAATTTATTGTACCTAGCAAATATAAAAAATAAAAGATACGCAAAGTGTAGTTAGGCATACAAGTGGTCTCTAACCAAAAATAAAAAAAACAGCTGCAAGTTTTGGTACTTCAAATAAAAAAAGTTATTAAAAGTCCCTTTACAAGAAAAATCTTAAAGGCTGTGTTAATCACGAGTCTTAACCAAATGAGTCTTGTGCACAACTTTACAAAGCTAACAAAGCCTTCTTAATTCTTATGCAGAAACCTTCTTACTCATGCTTACTCTTCCACCTTGCTATAATATTTTAGAGATAGGTTGGCCAGCTTCATTGATTGTGCATGGTAATTTGCTCTTCAAGCGCATAAAAGAAAAAAGGCCGTGGCGGCATCGACCTCCTCGCTTAATAGACGTAAAAAAAAATTCTGACTTAACGGGCTAGGAAGATTGATTGTAATATAAATACTGTCAGACTGGGGATCAGCACGACCACCATAACACTATAACTGCCAACTCCTACTTAGACCGTGAAATAAAATGTTTAAATTCCTTATAATTGTCACCTGAGTAGATATTTGCACACTGAATTAACACTGTGTTGCACTGCAGTACAGAATTCCTATCAGCACTTCTGAAATTAATTCACTTGTTTATTCAAATACTTAGTCAATAAGGCACGTAAAATATTCAGGAGTCCTTAGGGACAGGTCATTATTTATCACCAGGGGGGTGGGGAGGGGGTGAATTTTTTAGATCAGTTGCTCAAGGGGGGAGGGTCATACACTTATCAGGTCCCGTCAAGGGGGGGGGGGGGTGTCATACACTCATCCGGTCCCGTCAGGAAAAGGAGGGGGGGTCAAAAACACGTACACTGACCAAACTGGAAGTAAAAGTCATTTTTGGGCCACAAAAATGGCACTTTCAGCAGTTAACATTTGAACATTTCCAAAAATGCCTCTGAGAAGTTTAAAATTTATTGTAAGAAGCTCCATGAAATTAGAAACATCCCATTGGTGAATATACAGGGCCCTTCCTCCCCTCAAGTGTCTAACCTAATTGGAGTCGATCTGCTAAAACAACTGGATGCAAAATGGAGCTGAGAGATTGGGAATGGCCTACTGAAGACGTGAGGCTTGGGCAGTGATGAAGTGCCTTCTAAATTTGGGAGGCTACGTGAGGCGGCCATTTCAAAAACGGATGATGATCCAGTTCACAACGAAGAATGTAAACAGAAGAAAGAATTACCTTTGAAGAGCTTGAGGAAACCTGCAGGTTGCAGCTGAAAATTTGCTAGGTAGGGAACTATGTGTAGTGTGGAAGTCAGCGTACTATGGACAATTTTCACTCTCTTGAATTTAAATTTTCTTGAAATTTAATAGTGTTCCACAGTAATGAGCGTCATCGTTACGAACTTTTTTGTCAACAAGCGAAAGAATGTGCAAAGAAATTTCTTTTTACACAACAAACTAGCTACTAGCAAAAAGCAAAATACGTATGGATTTTCGCAAACATCGACAATTAAAGTACGATAAGTCGATAACCCATCCGTAACATAGGAGTACCATAAGAAGAAGACCACAATATATCACATAGTTGCAGAAGCAAGCTGGTAGTTTCTGACAGTAATCTGACAAGAAAAATTGGTGAATTGGACTTTGGTCTTACCTATCGCAGTGAGCAATTACCAGTTGCGCTAAATCCTTTATGCGGGTATACGGAGCATCACGTTGCACCAATGCTCGCAACATTTCTACTCCGTTTTCCTCTTGTACTAGACTGCAGTATTTGTCAGCTGTAAAGTAAAACAAGGTTAACATGTAATCGGGAGTAATACATTACTGCTGTTAAAACTCTCCCATAACTAAACCTAACCTGAATGATGTTAGCGCTAATATCCAAAAAACCTATGAAAAATTCTAAAAGCACAGCATTGTAACTACCATAGTTACACGACAGTACGGCGCACGGAGAATCATTAAAAACCAGACCATTCAACAATATTTTGTGTTTACTGTTGTACACTCTACTTCCGGGCGCCCATCCAGTAACAAACATGGTGTATCATTTGGTATGTTATATATTTTTTTTTTAATTTTAAAGTTTTAGGCCTTGAGCATGCCTGAATGGTTTGTTTTTATAGACTTGGTGACTCAGCAGATACTGCCATGAATTTTTTTAATGTTTTAGTGTTTATTTTTACCTGAAGACGGGAGGTTGTCCTCCCGAAACGTAGTGTAGTTAGTTATATTTGTGCACGATACTGGCTGTTACTCTATCTTATCTTAACAACGTACTGTTAACACTCTCTCAGGATTTTCATCATTTTATCAACAAAAAAAACCATTGATCATGTGAATAAATTTAGCCAATGACTGGAATGAAAAATAAAAAATGCGGCCCGCCTGTATCAATTTTTCACGAAAAATGCCCAGAGGAAAAAAACTTCCAAGCAAACTTTGCCATACAAGTTTTATCTGCTGTAAACAAGCTCTTCCATTTTTTCCTTTCCATCACTCCAGCTCTGTGTACTATAAAACTAGTTTCACTGCAAATGTCATGTTTGATTGTACAGTATTACCGTTAATTTCACGCATTATAAGACTTTTTCTTAACAATTGGGGTCTGCGGGTTATAAGAGAGTGCGACAACCGTACAACAGTTTCTGCACGCTAAAACAAAAAAAAGGCCCACTACTCAATAAGCCCAAATGTTCACCTGCTCATGCTGCAGTGATACTCGCCTAATCACGTTAAAATCGAGTTGAAAATGTTAATTTACCCCCTTTTTGGCCCGCATCTCTCATAATAATTCATGAAAACTTGAGCTCGTATCAAGATTTCAATTGTTTTAACTGTTGATATCGAAATTTGAAACCAACTTGTACTTAATAGCAGCCAATTTCGTTGTGCGTTCGAGCATCGCGTGGCTGATCGCTCACTCAGCGCTAGTCAATTTCCTTTTCCTGCACAAAGGGAAGAGCGCTTGGAGCGCTCAATCAATAAGCTGCTTTAGCGTGTCTAGGCAAGGCGTTGTTTAAAGATGAACAGTCGTGCACTGCTGGTTATTTACGGTACCAATCGTTAAACGTGCTAAAAGCTATTCAGTATAAAGCTAGAATACAGCACAAAAAGACAAAGTAGCTTTTATTTTACCTTGGATAACAAGACAATAAATGTGTTGGAAGGCCAACTGCTTGGCATTACGGTATGCACTAATTTTAAATTATGATTTCGATAATCATTTTGATATTTACCACTCATAATTCACACTGAAGACACAGTCAGTCTTGCTAATTTTCAGTGGCTAGCTGCCACCGTCTTCAGGCACTTCAACAAAAATTACACAGTGACAAGACAGTGTGTCTTCAGTGTGAATTATGAGCAGTAAATATCAAAACGATTCTCGAAATCATAACTTAAAGTTAGACGAAAACATTCGCAGTACAACAGCGAACGATGTTTTCGGTACGCACCAGGGAGGTTGTTCAAACTTCGTTAAACCTTGTAGATTACCCGCGAGTTATAAGATATTTTTTAACAGAACCGTTTTATTTTTTAGTGGTGCGGGTTATCTGGGAGGCGGGTTACAAGCGTGAAATTACGGTACAAGAAAATCTACATCAACTTACGATAAACTCGCGTTAGGTTTGCCAATGCCCAAACAGCCCAATGTTGAGCCTCAGGTGTATGGTCTATTTGTAGGAGCCGCAAAATGGGCTCAAATGATCTGCAACAAGCAAGTAAAAGATTCAATGAATGCACACAAACTTACAACATCAACCGACTGTTTCTGAATGATCCTCTACCTCAAAAGGCTACGTCTTTCCGGGCACAGTGAGTAAGAAAGATTTTTTGCATCTAACGATGGTACCTCAACAACCAACCTTTTCTGGCTTTTCTATTACAGTTAAACCCTGTTATAACAATACTTCTTATAACAGTGAACCTGTTATAACAATGCTGTTTTTGAGGCACTTCAAGCAACAATGCATGCAAAACTCATTGTTTATAACAATAAACCTGATATAACATTCAGTTTCCAGACTCCTATGGACTATTGTTGTAAAGCGGTTTCAGTGTTTCACTGTACCTGTAGTTTATGTTGCGGCTAGTGTTAATGTTCCAGCGTTCAATAGCTGTCACCATGCGATGCAAAACTACTTCTCTTCGAGGGTGAGAAATCTTCCAATATTCCACCCCATCTGAAGCCATATGGGAAAGGACACCAGCTGCATTGTAGCTTACCTCGATGCCATCACTCGTGCTGTCAAGCAAGTCACTACAATAGAACAATGGCAATTATTTAGCCTTTTCCACAAAGTTAAGGTAAGAGAGCTACCCTATGTACAGTATGTGACAACGAGTTTGTCCATTCAACAATGAAAATTTCAACAATGAATTCTACAACATTACTAGGGGCTGTGCTTTCATCGTGGTCGCAACATTGTTGTAACGAACATTAGAAAAACTAAATAGCCTGTAAGCAGGTCTCTACAAATTCTTAGTTCTTGCATAAACAAACTCCCGTCGTAGCTGTCATTTCAGTCAGTTTGCATAATAATCCGACTTTATGTTAGGCAAACCAAATACATAATGAGTACAAGGGATTGGATCACTATGATAAAATTAATGGCTTTGATATGATTCTTCCGGAGCCGATTGAAGTTTTCTTTTAAGTTGCAACCCAATTTATACTTTCAAAATGTTTAGCATTCTCATTCTCATGTTACATTTTAATTATTAACTTAGAGGCTACGCTGTTGCCGTTTTGTTCGTTTATTGTTTAAGGGATTTTGTTGGCAAGAAAAGAATTTAAAAAATATAATTAATCATATACGTGAATTTCGTATTGTTTTCTTAACAACCATAAAGCTACAAAGTAAACCGAGCTTTGGCAGGGTTTTTAATAATTCATGGTAACCTGCGTAAAGGCTATTGCTTCGAAGCGGAGACAACAATACCCTACTCCTCTGTCCACGCAGTGCGAGCTTCCATTGTTAGAAGCATCCATTGTTGCATGGACAAACTCGTTGTCTCCTACTATACATCACAGGAGTAAACTGCACTTTCGTGCTCTGCATTCTCAGGAATGCTAACACATACAGATCAGATTTGAAATTATCTGTGGAGTTAACACGCATCAATATTTCGTAATTTTTTCTTTATTTTTTTATGTTGACATTGAAAAAGTCTCTTATTAACTGGATAATGTGCAATAGGCCATATTTTGAATTTATTTCTTCAAGATTCTCCCATGCTTCTTTGGCTCGAATGCATTCCCCCATGTCATCAAGGTCATATTCAACCACAAGAAATAAGAAGGTTAGCGCCTTCTCGTTCTTCTTTCTTTCGTCACTTGTCATGGCTGCATTAACACCTGGATCGACAGCGTACCATACACCGCATTGTACAAGGGCTGCTCTCGCTCGAATTTTCCATGCAAGATAATTGTCCGCATTGAGTTTTGGGATCTTAAATTCATCTAATGCCATTTTCCGTTACCATTTTCGATCTTCGTTAATTTTAACAGTTCTCGTCGTTAAGTAATTCGGCTGTACTAACGATGTCTGCTAACTTCGTCATATCGTTGCTTGCTATTTTCCCGCGATGCGATCGATAGAGTTCGTGCGTTGTTTGGAGCGTCGAATTTCTTTTGCCGTCTGCACAAGAATCCCCACCATTTAACTTGTCTGCGCAGTTGAAGCGTCGTCTGGGCACCATAACCTGTTATTTCACTTTGCAGGGGCAAATTAAATGACTTAAACAACACTAAAACTGGGAAAATAACGGGAGGCAAACTACCGTGTAACATTAAACATGGCGGCGTAGCCTCGGAGAGAAGAGGCCGTTTATTTCAAAAATATCGTAGCGCCACACGCTCGTAGCGCCATCTGGCGGCCTCAACATACAGTAAAGAGCCGATGCGCTCTTAGCAAAATAGGTTGGTCTCCGTACGTAATAATAATAATACAGAGGCCAACACAAGCCTAATTTACAATTAACACCACGTGACCTGTTCTTTGGAACCAAGACACATTTCCACTGCAGATTATTGATGAGGGCAGAGTTAGGGCACTTCTTGAGTAACCTCAATGTTTAATCCCTCCCTAAACAATGACTAAGCTTTAACCCTTTGCGCGCCACTATTTATTCACAAATAAACCATCCCTGGCCATAATTTCCCGGTGTTCAGTACAAGGACTGACATAGTCCGCTTGATAAAATTGTTAAAACTGTGTAACAAACTTTTTTGTGTGCAATTTGTTGTGTTTTAATGTAAACAAATGCACCCATTCTTTGGTAGCAGGATTAACAGCACACAGGCTTCCAAAAATTACGAAAAAAGTTCTGAAACTAACAACAAAACCATCACGAGAATTAAATGGACGTCATATGACGTTTGTGGCCTCCCAGAGACATTTATTGAGGACGTCATATGACGTTCGTGGCCCACGAAGGGTTAAGGCCGTTCGATACCGATACTAGTATCGGGACAGATACTATGGTATCGGATCGGAGAGTTCATATTTCTGCTGATACCTTCGTGAGCAGGTGCCCTCAAAATTTCTGTCGTTCCAGAATTTGCCACAAGTTATACTGCATGAAATTTATGGCAGCGTATCCAAATTTAATCCTGTTTGCTTATTTTTTAGTTGTCAATGCTATATCATTGAACAGAATCGTGCTATGGTGTTGCTGTCCCCATAGTATCGGCATCGGATTATCAGATACGGTTGGTATCGGAATCGGTATCAAAATTAAAAAAAATGGGTATCGGACAGCCTTACTAAGCTTAAAACAAAATTGTGATTTTACTCTGGACACTTTATTTATTTTCTTTACTTTCGGAAGTAGT
>JAHWFP010207553.1:1079-34727 GCA_023313725.1 Lithobius niger | reverse complement strand
ATTTTACTCTGGACACTTTATTTATTTTCTTTACTTTCGGAAGTAGTGAGGTACTTACCTAAATACTTCTACAAACTCTTCAGTCATCAACTGAGGGCGCAGCTCTTGAACCTCAGCAACGTTGCCCTACGAAAGCGAAATATTGTGTTACAATGCAAATTAAGTTCTATAATACGAGTTTAAATGTGATTGGCGTATTTGGCATTACCAAAAGCCCCATCATGTTGCGTAGTAGTTCCGCCTTATCCGAAAATGTCTGAAGGTAGAAAACAATCGTGAAACATGAAATTGGTATTGTTTAGTCATGCAAATACATTTCTTAAATCGCTCACCTAGTCACATCATCATTTTCCAAGTCAAAGAATCAAGTTAATAGTTATTCCACAAAATGTTGACTTGGCATGACATTTGCAATTTAAAAACAGATGCAGATTAAAGTAGATTGTTGGGGTGCGCCCATGAAGTAAATGAAGACAAAAAAATTCTCAACCAACTTAACCTTTCAGATCAAATACTGAAAACCAAGTAACCTCCAGCAGTGCTGTGCTTCTTTGAGGAAATTGTGGCTCACAACTTGCATAACAGTATCACTGCACAGGACTGTAAATATACATCTGAAACGTCCCAACTAAACAGCTGTCTACCCACCTATTATTTGTAGACTGAATTAAAAAAAAAAACATGACTTAGCGTATTTCTGCGTGATCACCCCTTTTTTAAGGACTAGCGAGGGTGAAATCCAGCTTTCATTCAGATTTGTTAGATATTTTGGATTTACCATTGTTATCACTAAGGCCATGCTTGTAACCTTCAATAAAAGTTACTGCTGTTCTTCCCAAAACTATTCAAAATCGTTATCAAACCTACTTATCCCCACATTACCCGTAAAACCAACAGGTAAAATCTCAAGTTTTCGTGTACTGGCCATTTGCAAACCTCACTTTCAAAATCTGCCTACTATCGGTGCTAAAATGCTTTCCACTGCCATCTCGTGGTAAAAACAGTAATTATTTTAGTTCCTATGAAAGTTCATAGATGGCAGCACCTTCCCAGCAAGTTAGATTTTGTTGGATAACCTCCAACAATGGACTGTAAGTGAACAATGACGAAGTTGAAGCAGTCCTGAGAATAAACTGAAAACGAACAACAATAAAACTCCGACAATGGCTTGTTAGTGAGCAACGACAATGTTGGAACAGCTCTGACAATGACCAAAGTATCAAACCTCCGTTGTCGAATCTGCTCTGACAAACGAAGGCAAAGGGTTAAATAAAGAATAGATTAAAATGCCACTTCGGCTCCATATGCTAGGCAGCCACTTCATTTCACAGCCACTACCAATCATCTTCATCAATCCTATCACCATGTTTAAAACCTGGTTATAATTTCTCGGTAAAATTATAACCAGAATCAAATTGTTAACTAACACCAATGCACCAGAAAGGAAAACTTTGTAAAGAACTTTACTGACCCGTAAACATCCTAAAAAGAATTCCATTCCTCTTCCTTGTAGGAAACGTTGGCAATTAATGGGTGTCTCGTCTGAAATCCGAAATAAACCTTATTACCAAAATGATCTAAGGTAGAGCGTGAATACAACATCTGTACTAATGGATGATTAATTAAGACACGTAAGTAGTGACGTAAGCATACCGCTGAAAGTAAAGTAAAACTCAGGACAATGCAATATACGATACGATTTCAATACACTTTTACAGCAATTTGCTTACTTTTGCAGCAATTTGTGTCATCGTGTGTAAAGTGACACACACAGTAGAACTTTAATTATCTGAATTAATTAAGGTAACATGGTACACGGCACCTACGACAGGCAGGGTGAACATCCAGAGGGATATTTTTGCACGAACACACGGGAAATTCTCCCGACTCCAACATACAACGCAGTTTATTATTGTCCGCCATTTTGAAAATCTCGGGCAGGGAATACAAACCAAGTAGCATGTAAGCTAACCTCATTGCATTGCAAGTGTTGCAGGTGTTTTAAACTTTTAAAGGGTTTAAAAAATCGGGTATAAAAGCAAATCGAAAACGATTTTAGCACATACTAGAGGTTAGTACGGTATTTTACAGATGTTAAGAAATTACAAGATTTTTGAATGATTGAATGCCGGTAATCGGCGACTACAGTGGTTAAAATCGGACATTTTACAATTTATGTGAACACAAATACCACTTATGAGACTGTCGTGAAAAGAGGATTAACGCTATGCCAGAAAAGAAACAACCAAAAACAATGATTGGTTTAGCGAATTTTCGGTAGTATAATATGCTTACAGAGAACATCCACTACCTTCATCAGGCAAAAAGTGTACGAGCACGCACAGAAATACGACTACATGCTAGAGTTTATGTTTGAATTTCGCCGCCGTTGGCCGTTTGGATGGTGCTGCCATCTCGTGCTGCAAACTCGTGCTGCTCATTCGTTGTTGATGTAGGAGTCAGCAGTTTGTGCCATCTCTTGGAGAGGCTTGCTGTCAGTTCAGGTGTAGTGATCTGCTGTATATTTTTATGTGCTGGTTCCTGTAAATTCATGAGTGGTCTTCTTTTAGACTGGAACAATTGAATGGCCATGCATTCTAGGGCTTGGAGGTGTGCGTCACTGGAGGTGTTAGATGTGAGGAGCACGTGTGTATTGTTCCAGGCGATGTCGTGTTGGAACTTGACGTGATGCATGGCGACCCCATTTTGTGTGTCTTTGTGATCGAGTGCTAGCATGTGCTCGTGGACTCTTTTGCAAATTCGCCTTCGGGTTTCGCCGATGTAAATAGCATCGCATTCGGCACATGGAACAGCATAGACCGCGTTTCGAATTAATGGGATGCCTTTTATCGAGTGGTAGGCAGGGAGCACTTCGGGTCTTTGCGAGATATGGGGTTGCTTCGGAAGAACTGGGGTAGGTGGTAGGTCGCCGGATGCTTGTCTAAAAGCGAGTCTGGTTGGGTACCGATGTTGGGTCGGTTGGGTTGGAGGGGCTGGAGGAGGGGGAGGTGGCGGTGGAGGAATACATAGTGCGGGTGGAGGTATGGTTGAAGAGACTCAAACTTCAACTAGTCTCTTAAATTTTCGAAGAAAATTGTCCTTTCTTCATCATCAGAAGTACACGAAAAAACGGTGAAAACTGTTTGCTACATGATCCAGGAGAAAACCGTCACAATTCGAAACGAGAGCTCAACCACTGATCTCTACGGATCGACAGTCGCTGCTTGGTGACGTAGCTTCCATCGAGCATCCAGTTTGGCGGCCAACTGAGGCGTGATGAGTTTGTTCATTTGTGAATATGTAGGGCATGTAATGTTCATTAATGGGGTCTTATTTAAATTGAACCTTTTTATTGCTAACGATTCAAGTGCTCGCAAGTGGGCTCCTTGTGTGGTGTTCGATTTTAGTAGCACTGTGGATTTAGTAGCATGGGATTTTAGTAGCATGGGAAAAATCCACAGTGCTACTAAAATCGAACACCACACAAGGAGCCCACTTGCGAGCACTTGAATTGTTAGCAATAAAAAGGTTCAATTTAAATAAGACCCCATTAATGAACATTACAGACCCTACATATTCACAAACTCATCACGCCTCAGTTGGCCGCCAAACTGGACGCTCGATGGGAGCTACGTCACCAAGCAGCGACTGTCGATCCGTAGGGATCAGTGGTTGAGCTCTCGTTTCGAATTGTGACGGTTTTCTCCTGGATCATGTAGCAAACAGTTTTCACCGTTTTTTCGTGTGCTTCTGATGATGAAGAAAGGACAATTTTCTTCGAAAATTTAAGAGACTAGTTGAAGTTTGAGTCTCATAGGTGGTATTTGTGTTCACTATAAATTGTGAAATTTTTTAATGCTAGTGTTACAAGAATAAGTAGATTTTTCAATCTTGCCTAAAAACTGTCAAATTTGCGATTTTTTCTCAAGAACGGGACTTCGGACAATCGGGTTTCTATTCCAATTCAAATAAATTCAAATACTAGAATGAAGATGTTGTCCAGTAGGAATGGGACCATCTGCAGTTCCCATATACAATTCTAATATAAAAAGTAAAGAAATTAAATGCTTCAAATAAACTTTGTTACTACTTCGTCTTAACTATGTCAGTGTTAGGACAAACACATAAAAAGGCAGCTTTTTAAAAGACACGTGGCATACAATTGAATGTTTCAGATAATAAACCACGTTAGCTGGCCAAGTTAACCACGTTAGTGCAGAACGTACGTACTCTTATAAAGGTAGTGTTTTTAAGGACCAATATATACACAAGTTTAGCAAAGCAATTCAGTCTCTTGGATCGGAGACCACACGGCTATGCACGGCTCGCTTCTCTTATGTTCCAAATGAATCCTCATGAAACAGGTTTATGCCCTTGGACTTGCATCTTAAGTTTTTTTTTAACGTTTTGTATGGGCAGTGCCCTAGCACTGAATAATTTAAAACTGTTAATTTACATTAATTTTTGTAACAAGAAAAAAACAATTAGAAGCCAACCACACATGTTGTACATTTTTAAGCCCTGTACAAACATCAACTAGACATAAGACGGCCGCTCACCTGTCACATTCCACATTGTAGACCAAGCTATTTCCATGACGTCATCACACAACTCCCGCTGCAAACGGTTCTCAATTAGTGTCAACATTGTCTGCAATAAAAATACAGTACAGTGGTATAACATTAGCTACAGCAGGAAACAAAAATCTTTGGTTCTCGGGCATGGCGACTTTAAAAAAATGAGTGCGGGTCTACCCATTTCATTTTCCTATCAGTAGGTATTGGAAAGTAGTAATTTTTTCGAGAATTTCATCAAAAATTGACCCATGCTTAGGTTCAAATACCCTATTTGTTTCACTGCAATTCATACTGTGAAATTTCCGCTCTGGTATTAAAATAACGCAAACTTGGTTTAGCCCAATGAATACGGGAGGTTATGATTGCGGCCAAATTCTAATGCAGAAGTGGGAAAAGCAGACAACGATGTTGTTGATGCAGACGATGATGTTTAAGTCCAGAAAATCCTCAAAGCCTGATGAAGTTGTGGGATATCGAAAAATTGCTGGACTAAGTAGGTGCCCGTGATATAAGTTAAGCAAATTATTGTTTGTGTTTAGAGATGTGCGACAATCGAAAAATTCGAGCCAAGACGAGTACGCAACGCATACTAGAACTCGGCTCGTTACTTGCGTCCATACTCGGAAAACTAGAATCCGGTGAAAATGCGATAACTTCACTAAATTTTTTAAAATTTTGATGTTCAAATACACTAAATTTATTGTCTCGGCGAGAGCTTTCCGGTGGAGCAAACTAAAAGCCTCTAGCTCACACCATTTTAAAGTTACATCCTAAAAACTAAAAAACTAGTTGTAGACGTTGACGTGCACAGTCCGTTAAGCAGCATCTTAGTTGTTATTACATTAACAAATAAAAAAAAGACACTTGCAAAATAAGTGTGTTCACCAAATACTCGAACTCGACTCGATATTCGATTCTTTTGTTGCAAACTCGGCTCGACTCGATTGAATTAAAATAATTCTACTCGCACACCTCTAGTTGTGTTATTTAAATAATCTTTTTTTTTTTTGAGAGCTTTGGGAAGGTGCTAATTTCAAGTTTAACCCATTATAAAGTTTTTAACTAAAAACCGCAAATAAATCCCCCAAAAAAACACTGAAGCAGGAATTGAAACCCTACTACACCACTCAAGTTCTGATATTCTTAATTACTGTTTTCTACATACGCGTCTGGCCCTTATAATTAAGAACCCTGACATGTACAGTCAGAAAACAAGTGCATGAACGTGGGCAAATTCCAGGCCCGGTATTTGAACACAACATAGAGATGTACAGCATTATATTACTTACACACGTTTATGGCCGTGTACAGTCAAACACGTAGCCCTGCAAACAGCCACGTACATGCGTATTGTTTTTGTTACGTATATGCGCCTTGCTTTTTCATATGGATTTTTCCATATGCCTGACAGAGGCATGCCTAGGTACATTTTAAACAGTTGTTAAAATAATTGTTAAATACTTATTTTGCATCAAACCCACATGACTTTTAGAGCATGCCACCAAGCAGAAGAAAAAAAAATCCAAAACGCACCCCGGACAACATAAGCAAACACAGCCCATTGCTACAGGGGTCAGCAAAGTGAACGCCGGACTGAATCCTGCTACCACATACGGCAGGGAAGTTAAGCAAGGCACCAGAGCAATCATGGAATACAGTACTGCGATTCAGAGTTTTAGTTTTGTTTGCCAATTTTTTTTTTGGGGGGGGAGTCTATCGTTACACGTATGAATACGTATTAGAGCTATTAGATTAGTAGCGTGAAAGCCATTTTCCGACGAATGGACTTCTTAATATGCTGTGTAGGTGATTTCGTTATTAACCCTTTCCCAACTTTTATTTTTTCAGCCAATCTGAGACAAATCAACCAATACTTAAGTTGAACACCACTTCTCAACCCAACTTGCAAACCTGTCAAAGTTGAAATTTTTTTTTATTTATGTCACAATGATTCACAACGGAATATCGTCAACCAAAAGTTTCCTCATAAATGCAGTTATGTCAACGTTGACTTTTAAATGCACAGATTTAAGAAATTTGTTTAAGAATGCAGAACCTCCACTGTCTTTTTATGTTTTACTCCCTATTAGCCTAACTTCTGAACGATTAGTGCTAGAAACCTGGGGTTCAGTTTCATACCATTCTAAAGACTGACAAAATAAACCCTTTTTTTAAAGGCATGTTGAAAACAATAAAGTCTGTCAACCAGAAGGTGAAATAGGTTTGCTTCGGTATTTTTCGGGTAAAATACCCAAGGCAAAACTGAATCCCCCCCCCCCCTCAATTCTGTTCGATAGAACAATATTGATTATTAATACGATTCGAACTTACACTAATGGCACCAAGGTCGCCCACCAACTGTTTCTGATGACCATCCACTTGGCATGCCAGGCTATTCAGCAGGTAGATTCCTATACGCTGAACAAAATCTTCCTGTCCTTCCTCGGCTACAATGTACAGTAGAATCTTCACTAGTCGCTCGTAGTCAAAGAGCTGCAGAAGAACGCATGCCTGAAGATATCAACACCACAACTGCCGCACACAATTTCCTTCACCTAACACAGCAAAAACCAAGTCATGCAGTGGGCGACTTACCACATCTTGGGGTATTTTAAACTGGCAGAGGGTCAGACAACCGTTACGCATCATCTGTAACAAAAAAGTACTCAATATCCCTCGTAAACGAGTCCTTTAAGTGTACAATAGGCAAAACACACGTACAAGTTTTAAAAAATGCCAGAAAAAGGCACAACAGCCCAGAGTTTTGTAGGTAAACGCATACATATTCTATGTGAAACCTCTTTATAACGACAGATCAAGTTGGCACCGTTTCCTGTTCTTTCTGGAGAGTGTCATCCAAGCTGGCTCTCCAGGAAGAATAGAAAACGATGCCAATTTGACAACTTCCAGAAAAATTGACGGAAACACATGCACTTCCCGGTCGTAAATCGCGTCATCCGTTTTGAAGGTTGGTGATGGTTAGAAATTACTTTTAACTTTGAATTTCGTTATATGTTGGAAGGAGTACGATCATCTAATAAAATTAATTTGTGAATAAATGTGAATGAAGGCATTACGTTTTGCTAGACTGAATCAAGATCACGTATGTGACTGGTTGAATGTCACCAATGCACAGGCGTTCACGATCTTGCTCTACCCCCAAGTTATCGAAATTTGAAGCCTATGGTTAGAAATTAGTTTTAGCTTCGAATCAGCCTATATCGAATTTTGAGGAGAGAGAGACCATAAAATGACCTAAATTTGTGAATAAATGCTAGAATTAATGCTAGATTGAATCCAGACCACGTAAGCAAATGATTGCATTATCGCAGACTCTTCCGTGATAAAAGAATGTCTCCATTGACAGAAGTTAGTTTAGAAAGTAGATATACCATACTGGTTCGATTGTAAGGCGGCTCGAATATAAGGCGAAATCCCATTTTAGGCTTTTAAATTCAACAAAAATAAACGGGCACGATTATAAAGCGAACGACTTTCACCAAAGATTCTGCTAGTGCCTATATTACCAAAATAGTTGATATTATAGAATAGTTCAGCCAATGCCGATTCAGAATCACAATTTTCATCATTATAGGGACTCCATAACAAATTTTAAGGTCCAATTTTGAATATATTTTAGTTTTTGCTAAATATTAAAAAAACTATTTGAGCTATTGGCTTCTCATTAGCACAAATGGATAACTCTAAAAAAAAGGATTCAAATGGTGTATTCAAACTTTAAAATCGGCCAAAATTTAGCAGAGTTGTGGATTTCGATGCGAATATACGACGAAGATGCAGTTTTATTGGAACAAATTCTAACAAAAAATACCGCCTTATATTTGGACCAGCACGGTACTTGTTTTTAACGACCATCCCTAATTTTAGACAAATTAATTTTACAAACCCGAGGGTGTTTAATATACTATTTACGGTAATTGCAGCCAATATTTCTTTGGACTCTTTTAGCCAAAATATGGAATCCGTCTCCCCTTAACGCTTCTTACAGTTGGAACAATACAGTTTTTTTTTTAATTCTTGACCTTCCTATCTTCAATCTAAGCTTCTTTTCCCTAACGTATCTGTACTTGTCGTTAAGGCAATACCTACCGTAGTATCATGCTTATGTTCCCACATGCCATCTAGCACAGCCTTTATGAGTTTTCTGAAGGAAAAGGAACGAACGACAATGATTAGCATGAAATCTAACACAAGGATTACTACAGTGAAGAATGCAACAGTTCATAACTGGCTGCTGGGAACAATTAAATCCAGCCATTTACCACTACAGTGCACTTAAGGGTAATCGATAGTGCCAAATTGGCACAAAACTTATTAGCTAACTCCCCCTGGGGGGGGGGGGGGAAGACGCATACTAAAACAATGTAGCTAACATCTGCACTCACAATGAAATCATCTAGGATTGTGAATTATTTGGGACGATGTAATCTTTTTTTTAATAAATGGCCCGATTCCATCACTGTACAGTTCACATGAAAATGCTTATGGCTCGACTGCAGCGCGAGCCTTTACGCAACAACAAAATATGCTGGTGGCCTAGCGTGGGGGTTAACTCGTTGATACTGAAAGCTCTTACTACGGGCCACTACACTGCGACCTTAGGGCTTGACCTTGCATTGAAGCCAGCGTAGCTGCCCCTCATGCTTTGGCAACTCTACACAAGCCAATCTTAGACAAAATATTCGGTTAGGGTGTAGTGTTGAGCAGTATCAAATGTTTGCAGGACAGCACGGTTCTGAAAACGGCAATCAGCGTTAATATCGTTGTCAATTTAGAACAAAAATTTATGCAAATAAGATACTTATACACATGACAACATAGGAATAATAAGCGTGTTTTCTGCATACTTTCCGCCTCTACCCATCGACCCTTCGCTTACACAATTTGGGCTATTTGAGATTTTAGTTGCATCGGCGATTATCAACACCTCTGTGCAAATTGTGCCAATTACAATATTTAAAGAATTGTTGACATTCATAAAGAGGTGACGGTGGTTTGTGAATGGTCATCGTTTCACGCTTGTTATGCCATTCACAGTAATAAAGTGGTGGTAAGAAAGGAACGATACTAATACCATGACAAATCTGTGCGCCATTATGAAGCCATTATTTGTGAAACCATCATGCTGGAAAAATGAACGCGAGTGCCAATTTTTTATATTTGTTCGTGGAAAATTTTACAATTTTTCACAGTGTTTGAATATATAGCATAATTTTTCCAACATAACTAATATCGTGATTTTTTTTATCGTTATTACTGTGATTACTTTTTATGCCGTGCAAAACACTATTCAGGTGTAAATTCAGTGTGCGCCATTTGTTTGTTTTTTCGTTGAGTACTATCTGCGAACAACATAGCAACTGACCGTAGCCGAAAGAAGTGAAGCTGGTAAGGAGCCGTTTGAAGATTTGCTCAGTTATTTTGTGGACAAGTTGTAATCACCACGAGTTGTGAGAAATAACGCAACCTCCTTAACAACACCTAATAAACTTATCTGAAACGAACAAGCCCACAAAACCTACTACTGTATAAGCTTAAAAACAATTAAAAACACATACCGCCATAGACTTAGTGGCCGTACTTAATTGTAAAACCCACTCTAGCAGGGAAACCAACTACTATTCATTAGACAAAAATAAATGCGGTAAACATTCACCAATTCCGCAAACTTACCTTTTGATTTTAATATTGAAATTCTTCTTTTCTTCACCTTTTACAATATAAAACAGAGAAGCACTGCAAAACAAAATTAATAGGAAAATAAAATCAACATGATCACTACAAACACCGCAACCAACTTTTCAAAAATAACGGCTGCAATTACCTTCCAGAAATCTGTATGTGTTTTTCCGTTGTGTGTTTTCGCATACCAGCGAGTATAACCTGAAACATGAAACAGTTATTAAAACAAAACTATTTGACACAAAAGAGTCACTTAGTGTAAAAAAAAAAGTATACTTTTTTTAATTAATGTGCTTGAGCCTACATCATCTGAGCAACCCAATTCTCACATACGGTACACGTAGAACCTCCATTATCCAAACTAAGTGGGAACAAGTCATGTTCATATACAAGTTGTTTGTATAACCAAAATATAGACAATGTATGGTAAAACCTATCTCTAAATCGAGCTTATTCAGACACACAACAAGCACACCTCATCATTCTTGTACGAAAAAAGTAAAATTGGTAGAAAAAATTTTCAGAATAGGTGTTAAAAAACAGATTTATGGATAATTGGGGTTAGGGGGGGGGGGGTTATGATCAGCATTCTCTGTAGTCCCAGTAGCAGAACTCGCTGCCCTCTACAATGTCAATTGTCAGAAAAAATTGTCTACAGCCAATCTCTTTTTACAATTGGCAGAAATTATAATTGCATCGGCACAGAGCACGAGATTGACTGGGGGAACACGACACTGGTGTGATCGAATAAAACGAGAGACAACCATTGGCGCCTCAGATCAATTGCAATGCAGTATTATTCAGCATATAGGGTTCTTATTATGAATCCACAAGGCCCAACCAATCCTAAAGTTTTACACCTACTAAACCATGAGCTCGACGCGTTGCTGCTGAGAGAGAAGAAGATCGACGACAATGAGGGAGATCGGCCCAGTAAATACCAAAAACCACACTCGTGAGCGTCTTCAAATTTGAAAGCACACGACGTAAACAAAGATTGCAGCCAGAGTTCAAAACTCCGCCCTTATTGTGTCTGATGAAGCACAACAACAGCTCAGTTGTCGAAAATTGGCAGATACACAAGTGTCACCAGTTTTGAAAGTGTGGATTTTTTAAATTCAAAATCCATTTTACGACAATGGGCAGAGTACAGCAAATCCTTGACACGCGACTAAATATCCTGTCCTTGTTTGTGTGCGAGCAACCCTTCCCAATGTCGGTTGCCACTCGCCATTTGGCGAGTGGAAATCAACAGTTGGCGACTTGGAATTTAGCCTTACTTGCCAAATCGGCGACTAGCTACAGAGCATGCCACTAAAAAAGGGGTATCTCCGGAACCACATAAGTTAGAGACGAACGGTTTGTGGCGTTATGCTCAGATTTATAAGGGCTATATAACTGGATTTTCTGCATTAATACTGGAGTTTAAGAAAATTGCACAATTTTGTTAATGCATAAATTAGAGAAACCTTTCATCATACAAGACGTATTTGGTATGTGGCGAGTAAAAATTGTGAAATGGCGAGTGCTTTGTAAGGTTTACTGGCCAAGTGGCGACTGCTACTGGATTGACATTCGGAAGGGTTGTGTGCGAGTCTGTTTGTCAGTCTGAAACAATATAAAGTTCGCAATTTATTCTGAGTTGGCTGAAATTTCCTGACAAGTGAGCTGTGATGCAGCGAATTCACAAGGTTGCTGCGTGAAATGCACAATGACGAAATGCCTACCTCAAATATTTTACGGATTGGGACCGGAAGTCATATAAGTGGAGCAACAAAGCACTTTTGTTCACTTGACGTTTATCTCTGTTCAAATCCACAAGACTTTTGTCTTTTGACCTCCCAAATCTCCAGACTTTCACAGGTTTCCCCTGACCCAGAAAAATGCCCTGACTTTCTAAGGTAACCAAGATTGTTCAGGAACCCTGTTATTATCAATGTATAAAATCACAATTCAACTTAATATTTCGGGTGCCACTATTTGTCTGCAAGTAGACCATCTCAGGCCACAATTTCTGGGTAAAAAGTACAAGCACCCCTACATCATTCGCTTAAGGAAATCGGTCAGCATCATGTAACGAACCTTTTTACGTGTAATTTATTGCATGAAAATGAAAACAAATGCACATATTTAGTGGTAGTAAGATTAGTAGCATTAAAGGCGGGTTGCCAACAAACGAAAGTTTGGTGCTTCTAGCGTTATCGAGCGTAATCTAGTTCTCTCGAGCATTAACACAACAAACAAGCCACGTGCCTTCTGAAGCATTGAGTAAAAACTTAGCGTGTCCTAGTGCACCTGGAAGCAAGCTGTAAATATCAACTCAACGATATTAATGCCACTAGATGGCGCCACGGTAGAATATTAAAAAAATATCCTGGTGCATCTAGTGACAATAATATCGTTAACCTTCACAGCTTGCTTCCAGGTGCACGAGGACGTCTTAAATTTTTACTCACTAATTAAGGAGGAACGTGGCTTGTTTGTCGTGTTTGGAAGTATTGCTTCATGCAGTCCTTTGCTTGCTGCAAGAGAGAAATCAATAGGGCTAGGCTGCTGCAAACTTTAATTTGGTGGAAACCTGCTTTTAAGCTTATAGGGAAAAAATTTATTAACAGATACAACAAAAGCACCACAAAATTGAGTTCAATGTCATAACGACGTTCGTGGCCTCTGAGGAACGTTTGGCGAGGACGTCGTGGCCCAGATATGGTTAAAACATGACGTATTATGCTGTAAAGTAGTAACAAACAAGGAAGATCTGATGGTTCATCGTCAGTCATTCAGCTGATCTGCAACGTCGTTCTGTTGGTCAGTTTCCTCACCAGTCACTGCTCCTACTCTGTCTCTGATGAATCCCGTGATAAAGTTGGTAACAAATGCAAGCAAAATTGTATTTTACAGAATTTTTCGATAATGTTAACCAATTAAAAAATAATTTCGGCTCAGAAAAAATTTAATACTAATGTTACAATCAGTACGATATTCACATGATACAACTCAATGCAGTTACAGCCCACAGAACAAGTGGGCCCTGGTAACCAACTCATAATGACGAGCCCACGTATAATTTTGAATGGAACGGAGAATCTACTTCGTTGTACATAATTGCAAAGCTATTCGGGTAATTTTTCAAATTTTTCCAAGACGTTCCGGAAATATTAAAACGTTTCCAACTTTTGTGAAAATCAGCAGCCGGCATCTACAGTGGTAACTTGACGTCATTAAAGTGGAAATAAATACGCTTTACCAAAACTAGAGCAACTGTGAAGTTCTCCAAGTTCTTCTTAAATTTTCGATGATGATCACCTACTCGCACAACGAAAATTCACAATGAAACATTCAATCCGCCATATTTTAAATCACGCGAGTCAGTCAGCTCAAACAATTGATCTACATAGGCTATTAATTTGGCGCTCCACAGTTAGCCGAGTCGTCCGCCATTAGAGGAAGAATGAGCTGGTCGATCATATTATAAGTAGGGCCCGTTTGGTTTACGAGGGGGATATCCTGTTTTTGAAAGTACTATATGGCAAAGGACTCTAATGTCATGGAGATACGAGTCATGCAGAGAGTTGGAATTCAGAATAAGTTTTATCCATAGCAATGTTGTGTTGGGATTTTATGTGGTGGGCGGCTATTCCATTTCTCCCATCTCCATTCAGGGTATCACTCACATGTTTCTTGACCCTGCAGTCTCCTCCAGGTTTCTACAATTTAATTGGCTTCGCACGTACAGCAAGCGGTGAAGCCAATTATTCAGTTTCATTCTGTCTGTGGTGTTTTTCTGAAGATAGCGATTGCCCATCACAGGTAAATTTAAGAACTTCTTTGTAAAGTCGTTCTAGTTTTGCTAAGGTGTATGTATTTCCACTTTAATTTTTAATTTTTTTCCGAAATCTGTCTGGAAATATTTCCTGACCTACAACTCTTTCTAAAATATCTGGTACAGTGAAACCTTTTTATATCGAAATTTAAGGGTCCTTGGAAATAGAATGTTACATCAGGTTTTTGTTATAAACCAGCACTATGCACTTTTTTTTGCTTTGTTGCTGGAAAAGTTAGCAATGCTGTTAACAGGTTTATTGTGCTAAGACCCGGATGGCGAACCTATGGCAGGCGTGCCCAAGCTGGCACGCAGGGGCTTTTCTAGTGGCATGAGATCCTTTCGAAAAATTAATGCACGATGACATATTTTTCCTTACAAAATTCCCACATGTAAAGAAGTTACGGCAAGGCAGCTTTGACTTGCTTTCCTCCCCTTCTCTTTATGAACAGCGGGAGCAGGATATTGCTCATGGACTTGTGGCTCGAGTGTAATGGGCAACTCGCGAGTGACGTCGAAATCGGTTGCATGCGTTAGACAGCACTTTTGAGAATGGAATGATGAATTACAGAAGTGGGACAACAAAGAGCAGCAGAACTAACTTACCAGACAAATTTCCTGCAAAGAAAATACTACAAAAAGCAGATCAACTTTATTTCAATGATGGAACGAACTTCCTTGTAACTTTGCTGCCGTGAAAAAGTATGCATTGGCATTATTGGCGATGTCCGAATCCCGCTACTATTGTGACCCAAGTATACTCACACATGAACACTATCCATTTAACAACACAGATTCGCCTACTGGCAGAGGGTAGCGAAGCTTGTATCAAAACACGAACCGTGCATCGAAAAATTAGCATCTCAGAAGCAAGAACAGTACTCTCACTGATGTGGCACGTACAGCTGTTTGTTGTGTAACCTAACTTTTATTTATTGGCACGTATGTAAAAAAAGGTTCGCCATCCCTGTTCTAAGAGGTATTGCTTTAATGGGGTTTAACTGTATACGTAATTTAAAACTGAGCTTGTTCAGCTAAATCAGCATTACTTACCGCACTGTCCCGAATACAACACGGTACTTTCCTTACGATTGTACAGTATCTACAAACATCATCTTATACTCGCGCCCAAATCCACAATTCAGTCAAATTTTGACAGATTTTGATATTTGAATAAACCATTTGAATAATTTTTTACCGAGATTTTGATGTTTGACATTGAATACACCATTTGAATAATTGTTGACTGACTTTGAGGTATCAATAAACCATTCGATTTTTTTTACCGATTTTGATGTTTGAATACACCAATCGAATAATTTTTGCCAAACTTTGATGAGTGAATACCCCCATTCAAATCGGTTTTTTTTTCCTAGAGCTACCCAGTGGTGCTAACCCCAAGCCAGTGGCTCTAATAGTTTTTTACTTATTTGGCAAAAAGTAAAATAAACGTACAAAATAGACTCAATAAGCAATTCAAAATCAAAGGCACCATTCGCTTAAGACTCCGGCTTACTACCATACTAACAGATGTTTGTAAAAAAGCCATAGTCGTACAAACAAAATAATTGGTAGGCCTAATATTACCGTGCTTATTTGTAACACCTTCTTCAGACCCTAGTTAAAAACAGTTTAAAAAACACTAATGTGGCATAGCCTTGTCACACTCACAGTCACCAACATTTCTTCAATGTACAACCATTTTTTTGTTGCAGTTGAGGTTAAAGTGGCACTATCACCGATTGAAATGCGAACGAAAATACCGTGGCGCCATCTAGCGACATTAATATTGTAAACCTTTATAGCTTGCTCGCAGATGCACGAGGATGAACCAAATTTTTACTCAATAATTAAGGATGTCGTGGCTTGTTTGTTTCGTTAAAAGAAATGCTGTTATGCATTCCTTCACTTGGTGCAAGCAAACGCTAGATGGTACTACATAGCGCTAGATGTTGTCAGAATTCGTCTGCTTTCAATCGGTGATAGTACCACTTTAATTACACATCTCTTTATTTATTAACTAGTAGACACGATAGTAGAAAGTCACTAATTTGGTAATCAACACCATTCTTTGCAAGTAATTTGTCTTACACCCGAGTTGTCATACGTTCGGGGCAACATGAGTTTGGGAATTGGGATAACACAAGTTAAAAATATGAATGGAAAAAATTACGAGAGGTTATTTAGTTGCAAAAGAAGCTTGGATATTCAGGAAAAACACGGCAACTTACATCTAACGCTGTACGAGGATTGTGACACGTTTCGTAGCGAACGATGTGAAACAAGTCATTCAGCACTTTCTGCAGAATTTCAGGTCGATCTAAGTAAGCTTGAGCTGATGTCAGGATTTGCTCTTCGCTGGCGTCGCCAGTAATTCGCCTAGCAGGGATGTGGTGCCGATGACAAGCGTCGTGCGACGTGCTGAACAAACCCAAAAATTCTAATGGATTTTGCACACGACTGCGTAGCCCTGGGATATCAGTCATGGGAGCAGAACGCAAGGCAGTGTCCTTGCCATTGCGGCTTTCTTCCATCTGATCGTGTTCGGCTACGCCGGTTCCGGCAAGATTTGTGCCGGAAATATCTAACGACGAAAGTCGAGGGAGGCTGTCCACAAGCTGTGCTAGAACTAAATTTGGGTTGCGGTACATACCATGCTTTTCGCTTTGTTGCGAGACGTCAAGGTGTCTGCAAAATTCAAAGACAAAAGACCTTATTGAACCTTTTCCTGTTAGAAAATACAAAACTTTATGACAACTTAACCTAAGTAATGGTAAACACAACTGTTAAAATCCCTTGAGGCATATATATTAATCGGATATTTTTGATAGCAGTTAATTGATCAGGTTGACTTGGTTTGACTTAATTGGTTTCGTACGAAATTAATACACAAAGCCGTGCAAAACCAATCAAGCAAACCTACAGAGGGCGATTTTAAGATCCTTTAAATGTCATCAAAATTGATACCATCACTATATTTACTTTAAATCGAAGAATAATGCTTAAATTAGGATTGGCCAATTAATCGCTTATCGTTAATAAAAAGTAATTTTAATAATCGCACTGCAATTAAAACCACAAATTCAAATTGCTAAAATCTCAAATAAGATAAATAATATTTTTATTTATCAACATAGTAGTTGACAGCTTTTTGCATTAGCGCAGTCATACTTGCTTATAATTTTTTTAATGCATTTTACGGGTAGAATATGGGTTTATTTGGGTTGGAGGGACACAGAGTATTCATCAAGACAGCGTTGTTCCAGAGACGTTACTGAATAGCGAGTGATTCTAGGCCTCTCAAATGATGATCAAATGGTACATTGGAAACTAGCTACGTGGAGGCACGCTTCCACCCGATTTCCTGACTTGTCTCCATGCAATGTGCTGCAGTGCTGTTTTCCCCTGCTTCATTGTTGATGTCTGCCATGTGCTGTTTTATCCTACCCTCACTCCTTTTCTCTCCAATACATACAGCCTCACAGTCATTGCATGGGACGCAATAAACTCCTTCATGGGTGTTAGGGATCTCTTGCAAGATGCCAAGATCCTTTCTACTCAGTGTCATGCTTCCACTTCGTACTAGTCACTCCTCCTCCTGTTCGATATTGCTGCTGGCGAGAACCATGCTTCTTCAAAACTCGCATTCAGATCAGACCCTTTTCATTCGGCACGTAGCCTCTTTTCCTGAGCACAAACAAAATTTTCTCGCTTACCCCATTCAAATACGTCAGTTCCATCCTTCTCGGCTTCTCGCTCTCTGAACTCCCTTCACTTGCTACGTGATACACTTTTTTTTTAGCTTTTTTTTTAATCCCTCTCCTTTATGTTTGCTTAAAATCTAGCTTATACAATAAAAAGTATGAATGTTGTCAGAAAGTGAAACTATATTTTAATCTTGCCATTTTATAACCTCTGAACCTCACAGCTTGGACATTATATATAGATATTTTAAAATAAATTTACTTCTCATGCAACAAGCTAAGCAAAAGAACTGGCGAAGAGTCCTAAGCAAGCAAAGATGAAAGAAAAAAAAAAACAGGTTTGTGGGGGGTTTTCGAATGGTAAGGCAGTGCCTGGAAAACTGACTTCTTTTTTTTTAATGGCCGTCATCTATCAGGTGTTAAACTGAACTGCATTTTACAAATGTCGTGTTATCCAACTTCACAGAGTATACTGAAATTATTGTGCTCATGTTTGACAAGCATTATATGGAAAAACTCAATTGTCATTTTCCCAAGCTTAATTTCATCCTAGGTGACAAAAGGTGACAAAGCCTAGCGTTTGTTCAAGAAGAGATTAATGGTTGTCGTCCACCATTTAATGATATGTGAAAATATTCGTTTTGAGTTATGTGAAACCATTTTTTTTGCAATCAACGGACATTTGGTGTTTGGGTTGTTCAATTCAAGAAGATCTATTTATGGTAAATGATTTGTTGAACTTCTTTTGAAGCAAGTTAAACATTTTTAGAGTATACTGTAGCTATTTTTGTAAGTGAATATAAAATTTAAACTCCTAAATGCTTTCGTTGGTAGTTATAGTAAGTCAGTACAAAGGCTGGGAAAAAATGAAAAATGCAGTAGGCTACCGTAAATCACCTATTAACAGCCCTGGCAAAGCTATGGCCCACCCCCTAAAAATGCCGTAAGGTCAGAAATAGTAAAATTAACTAGACACCCCCCCCCTCCTTTTCCAGGGAGTTGTAACTATGTCATTTCACGATTTCTGACGTTAAAGCATTTTAGATCATAATTTTTTCTTGAAATTGATATGATGAAATTTCTGCTTCATACATTCGGGGAAATTAACGTTTTTTCCCTTAATCTTCGTTTTTCTGCACACAATACTAAAAGTTCATACATATAGCAAACTAAATAAACTAGTACACTAATAAACTTACATTCCGCCACAAATGATAGGGAATAAAGGCATTGTGTTAATGCTAGACCAAACCCAGATCACTTACGTAAATGATCGCATAAAAAAGATTTTCACGATGGAGTTAGGCCTAAATGCCCTCCACGGACACGTAAGATTCAAAAAATGAATTATAACTTTGTTACGGCTGGCCCACTCCCTTTTTTTATCGAGTTAAGTTTGACAGCCCATGGGTGTTCAATAGGGGAAGTACGGAAATTTTTTTAAAGATGTGGCAGTACTGTGAGAAACATTTATTTTCGTTTGTGTGGCCTAACAAATTACAATTTCGTTATTCATAGGGCACTATTTAAAGGATTCAAAGGCTCAATCATTTGTTTTCCATTTCCGTAAGTCATGTTTTAAACGCCCATGGGCTTGGGGGTGGGCGTAGCCCATTTTCTAACTATACTTCTGAACATCTGTCACAGAACGATTAAAACGTTTCTGAATGGTGTCGGAAGACCAATTTTTACACAATTTTCACTCTTGCGAAGCGGGGAGGTTAGGGAGGGAAAAGGCCTTCCTGCAGTAAATACACAGAGGAAGACTCAACTATTTCTCCGAGGAGGAAGAAGAGGCCAGTGGGTCTAGTGAGGCTATGGGTCTGATCTCTTCTCCACTAGAGGATTTGAGATGACTTTCACTAGCCAATGCAGAATGCCCAAGAGAATGAATCTCTTCCCCACTCCAATTTGTTCTCCACCCTTCTGGTTGGTCAAAAGAATTAACACCCCCCAAACCGGCCGTCAAAAGGCAAGCCAAGATCAAACCAAATCCAGATTACCGGTTTTTACCTCACTCAAAAAATCAACACTTAGTAAGTCACATAGTTAATGTTGCAGTTCATTCGCTACCAAACTAAAGGGCTTGGTTACAAAGAGGGATAGATTCTGAAACAAATTATGCTACCACGCATCAACGGTTGTTCCGTTTGGGAACGACCTAGCCTAGCTGAAAGCAAAGACGCAGCAGACAAAGCAAATTGCACAATGGCAGCACAATAGATTGATACAGTCGAATATAGCTAAACAGGCCTAATATGATTACAAACTTACAACTAGCTGAAAACCTAAAAAATAATGCATCTGTAACACTCTTACCTAAGCATCTTGAGCTCACAGATTGAAGGAATGGTTTCCTGTAGACGAGGAACACTGTACAACGTAAGGGAAGCAAGATGCTTCATGGGTACCAAGTAGTCAAGAGATCCAACGTAATAGCATCCGGATAAATCTAGCGATGTCAGCTGAGTTAAAGGTTTCATCAGCAAAGGAAAGTAACGCTGTTCAATGGGCATGTACAGCTCCTTGAGGGAAAGTTTTCGTAACAACGGTGTGCCAAGGATGTAACCTTGGGGAGCACAAGGAATCAGGTGTGGCTCGGCCGGTGCCTGCGTCAAGAAAACAGATCCATCTTCCAAAATGGTTTCAGGGAATATGTGTATTGAGGTGCCGATGTTAAGAGACAACAGCTCTGTGCCATGTTGGTTGATCATTTTCAGGGTTTCTTCCGTGATCTTGTCGCAGCTCGAAATGTCCAACTCCATCAACCCGTGCTGCAAAATAATGGCCAAACCATCATCCGTGATGGCCGTGTTAGACAAGTTAACACGGCGTAAACGTGTAGTACGAGGATCTTTAAAGATCTTGATGAAGTCATCGTCCACGGTGCGTCCAACCTCGGCACACGCTTTCAACATACGCTCGCATATCTCGTTGGGTAACGTAATCCCCTCACGGAGCGAATAACGATTGAATCTTGGGTCAAACGAACAAAATGTCTCCAGGTGCTGAATGCAGTAGCGCGTGCAGATATCCACCAATGAATCAGGACTGTTGTCTTCCCATATAGATGAGGTCATCTGGTGCATTATCACCTAAGGTGAGTATCGACCAAAATCGTTCAAGACGTTCAAATCCCAAATCCCATTGCCAACCAATCTACAAGAGAGAAAGAGGAATTAAAATTAAAGTATGTTAAAAGCAACAAGCTTACGAAGCCGTTAATTCTTTAAAACAACATATATACTTGAACATAAAAAGAGCTGCCACACTTCCATGTTAGTGAATGTTATTACAGGGTTAATCACTTGCATTCAAGTGTATTACAGGGTTAATACACTATCAGTGATAGTGTATTAACCCTGTAATACGTCTATCAGCCAATATTTTTCAACACTTTTTTCGGAATGAAATACCAGTTCTCAACACCTTCAAAACCTTAGCAATTAATAAAACAGTCACCAAAAATTAACAGGCTCAAAACCAAAAATGTCAAATTACCGGCCGGCACCGGTTAAATTTGATTTCTATTGCCTAAAACAAAAATATACACTACCTGTAAATTTTGCATTCTTCCTCGAAAAATGCTTTCGCACTCAAGGTTTAAACTCGTTACTTCCGGCCAGCTGCGCAACCGAACTGTGCATCCGTCATGCGCAGCCTCCTATAAAAGCATTCAGGTGAGAAGGTCTGCCATCTTTTTTCCTATCGGTCTGTCGTGGCGGTGACTCAAGAGGGGAGGTACGGTGGGTACAGGTAGTGTACATTTTCGTTTTAGGCAACAGAAACCAAATTTAACCGGTGATGGCCGGTAATTTGATAGTTCTAGTTGCCGTTTCAAAAATATGCATTTACAGAACAGCATATAAAAAAAAATTGGTGGCAAGTACCACATGACGGGTTGCAAGCTAGCACCCCTAAAACATTCCGTGAACTTTGCACTTTTAACAGAAAACAGGAAAAGAGTCTGCTTCAGTCATCTGGTGGACTTGGTTCCTGTAGTGCTTAAGGGCATAGGACGACACAACTGGTGCAATGATATGGAACACAGAAGGTGTAGTCCATGTTCTAGTTACATGTCACAGAAGTCATAGCTTGTGAAGACAGAAGGTCTTCTCCAGGATGCTACATGGAGGATCACATGGATGAGGATGTGGTGGTGGGATGTTCATGATGTGGAAATTGTCCTCAGTTCGTGTGTAGTAACACTGATGTTCCTGTCAGAGTAGCTGATGTAACGATCTTCGTTGGCAACAAGACTTTCTTGATCCCACGTTGAACATGGCCACAGAGAAGACTCCAAAGTCTTTCTATCTGGGAGGAAGAGTTGATTGTGGTCCCAGTAGTGATTGATGTACATGGTCCATAAGAGAAGGGTAGGGCATTTACAGGACAGAGAGGATGGTCGGGTTCGTCAACAATTATTATGTCAGTGAGTAAGGTCAGATAACTGGCATTGAGGGTCATGAGCGTCAAGAAGTCAGAGAAGTGTGCTGGGGTTGGGGAGCTAATGGTTGCAACGGTTAAATGTGTAACCGATAACCGTGGCAAGTACGGTTAAATTGATTTTAATTTCCGTGTTTGTGTAAATGTAATCTATTTATAGACCACCACAGCATCGATGGCCAAGCAGCGCGACTTAGGGATAGACCGATATTAATATCGGTATCGGTATTTACAGATATCATCGGTATTTTTGTGTATCGGTATCGGATCTGTATCGGTGTTTATTTACCGATATTTTAGCCGATACGACCAACTTTGTGCACGCTGGCTACTCCACCTAGCTTGTGAGAAACCTTTCCTGCATAGCATCGCTTGTATCCCATGATGTCATCTGCACAGCAGCTTAGTGAATTCAACGTGTGTGCATCGCCAGAATCAGGGCAGGGCTTCTTGGGATAAGGCCTATCTGCAGTGTACTCTGGGTTTTTTTTTTACAGTCGAAGGTACACTTGCGGATCTGCCACCACTGGGAAAAAAAAATTAGAAATTTCATTTTCTTGCACCACCAGTTTCATAATGATGAAGTATGCGTTTGACTTTCTGATCCATTGACTTTTTTTTTTTTAAATCGGTATCGGTATATCTGTATCGGTGTATCGGATCTGTATCGGATCGGATCGGTATTTTTCTGTATCGGTCGATCCCTAGCGCAACTTAGTTAAAACTTGACTTTCACGACTTTTCTCCCTCCCTCCCCCATCACCCAGACTCTTAAAAGTAGACTCGTCTAAGCAACCCGGGGTATTTCGCAAACATGCATTCAACTTAGCTGTCAATCGTCTGAGCTACGTCTGTCTTTCACCACGTGCCCCAAGTAAAAGTAATATTTTTCGTACAATGCCACCTTAAGAAAGCTTCTGCTGATACTGTTAAATATGAATTGTGTGGCACAGTTTTAAAATATGCTGGCGGATCAACTAGATCCATGAAAAATCATCTTGCTGGAAAACATGGTCCTAGAACGCCGGCCGGTGAACAATCGACTATCAGATCCTTCTTTAATCCCAAAAATACGGATCCAGCACTTGCTAAGAAAATCAAAACACTTTGTTGTGACCAATTAAACCTATGTCAATAGATTAAACAATGGCATCTGTTTATTACTAAACTGTTACTGAATAATGCCAATAAACAATGGTCTACGTTTTTACTAAACATTTTTTTTAACAATTGTTTTGTGAACATTGTTAATACCAAGTTTTAAAAACAGGTTAAACGTTTAATGAAATAACCGGTAATTGCAACCACTATGGGGAGCGGCCCAAAGTTCAAGACGGGGTGTCTCTGCTTCATGGTCCAGGAGTGAAGAAGGCGAGGCGATGCAACAAGAACATAAGGATCCGCTGCAGGAGGGCTAGCTGATGGGAACGAGTGTGTCAGGAAGATTTGTCTTCATTGGGTTTAGACATGGTACGAAGGGCAGGGTCTTTTGGCGAAAGGCGTTGATCGTTCAGTCGATACTTTCGGTGAAATTCTACCTTCGGTTATAACTTCTGATGGAGTTTCTTTCGGCGAAAGCTTAGAGGAGCTTCTTTCGGTGAAAGCTTCAATGGTGTAGCTTCTTTCGGCGAAAGTTAGAGGAGCTTCTTTCGGTGAAAGCTTCAATGGTGGAGCTTCTTTCGGCGAAAGTAGTCTAGACACGGGTCAAAAGCAGGGTCTTTCGGTGAAAGGGGTTCATCGTTCAGGAGATGCATTCAGTGAAAGTCGACCTTTGGTGAAAATTTGAGATGGAGTTTCTTTCGGCAAAAGTTTGAAGCAGCATCATTCGGCGAAATCTTCAATGGTGGAGCTTCTTTCGATGAAAGTAGACATGTGGTAACAACGCGACAGTCTTGAGCGGGAGTTTGAGGAAAAGAGATATAGGAGGGCTGCGCAGCTGGCCGGAAGTAACGAGTTTAAACCTCAAGAGGGAGAAAGCATTCAAAGAATAATGCACAATTTACAGGTAGAGGATATTTCCGAAACGGCAACTAGAAATATGTTTCTAGTAGGCCTTACAAAAAAATGTATCGCTTCACTAGCTAATTTAGTACTATTAAAAACGATACATGCTGCAGGCCTAGACCTGTTTACCAAATGATGAATTTGCTTAACTACTTAATCAAAATTACACAAAAGAAACGGGCAACACACAACTTCATAATGACAACTCTCCCATGGAGGACAGTTACGAGTAGCTAGTGTTGTTAGATTTCAAATAAGTTGTTTGGCCAGCATAATTTGCTCAAGGTGAAAAGAAAAAAAAAATGTTCCCACCAAACAACCCTAGTTTTTATTTCGATGTCATGGCACAACTCCTTTTTTTAGGCCTAATGCATTTTTTTTTCAAAGCTCGAAAGGAGGAAGATTTCATTCCGGCTCACCACGAGCTTGTCAAATATATTTATTTTCTTTTTGGCTATCCTAGTGGCTGACATTCCTTACTAATTTTTAGTGTAAGTGTTTTTTTTTTTTACTTAATTAATCAGACATCGAAATTTCTCACCGAAAAAAAATGGTATCAAATCGACATAATAAAAGTCACATCGTAAAACATTAGGCTACTAGCAATACATTCATAACAACTCTTCAATATTTAATCTTAAAATGTCAACACAACAAGACATAACCTTACTTGTTTAGTTCAGATAATGATCAAGGGCAGGTCGCTAATAATTATGAGAGCAATATCAGCACGATTCTGTCGTCAGACACCGACACTGACATTCACAGCACACACTTCTGCGAGATCTGCGTTGAACCTAAAACAGATAATTGGTATTACCATTGTAATGCAAGCAGGTGCTTATTAAAAACTAATAAACAATAAAGTGGTTGCCCCAGACGACTTTACATTTTTATTTTTACTGTTTATGCCAGAACTGTCAAGCTATAGTCGCCAAGGCATCAGAACTGGCTTCAAGTCAGAATGCAATTCACACAGAGTTACTCACTGGGAACCAGCAGGAAAGCTGTAGGACAATAGAGTCCTATATGTTCCGAGTATCACGGTCTAATCTTGGTTTCTCCTGGCTTAAAGGCCAGGTCATTGCCCGTTCGGCTTGGCTTTGATTAGCTGAGCCGCACAACACCTTACGCTGACGACTTACTTTTCTCATTCTTGAGAATGGTCTGGTCAAGGCGCTGAAGAGAATAACACGCTTTCACTGTTTCACAATTACATAACAAGCTAGTGAGCCCCGTACATCACGGACAGTTGAAGGCCAGCGTGGACAAATTTCTGCCGTTTTGTCAATTTTTGACTGATTTTGACATTCCAATACACCATTTTAATTGTCTCGACGAGACCTTTCCATTGGTGAAGTAGCTAGATCAAACAGTCACACACTTAAAAGTTATTCAAGAAACATGTGAGTAACCATCTGATAAAAACAGCAATTTTTCTTCCGACAGTTGGTGTCGCAGACAGCTGCAAAACGTTCTGCTTCTGGGCTAGTGAGAAATTTTTTTATTCCTTCCAGAAGAATGTACACTGTGATGCTTCTTTTATGTTACCTGAGCTGTAATTTCTAAGTCACGGAAAAAGATACGAAGCTATAGGAGAAATTAGTGCTATCCAAGAGATTTGTAATTCTTGTGGTAGGCGTATATTTTGTCGCGCTGTTTTAAAACTAAAAACATTTATGGAGTTCGTTCATTCATTCAGTAACGTTCACTATTAGCATGAAGCATGAAATTCTTTTACATTGATTTTAATTGATTTTATTTTTTTTTAGAGTTAAACAAAGTCTGTTATATAAAGGTTATTTCTGGCCCCAGAAGCAGAATATTTTCAACCGGTCTGTGACAAGCTTTTTGCAAACCAAAAACGGTCTGCGGGAAGAGGGAGGTGTATGCGGATGGCAGAAAGGGTGTGAAGATGGAATTTTGCATTGTGCATTTTTTTTGTTTTAGGCCAATTTGGGTTCATTAACAAGTTTCTTGCGAGAACTTTTTTTCTAGACCTTTCTAGGTTGTTTATGCTAAACCACTAGAGAACGACCAAACCTATCGTCATGACAATAGCACCATTCAAAAGCTCTCGAAAAAAGGGTTAAAATGGTGTAGCCTATTTGAACATGAAAATCTGTCTATTTTTGGCGAAATTATCCCAAAAAGAAGACTATGAAAGAAAAAAATGCAGGATAAATCGTACTGCAACACTGCCAGCCGTACTGCGTCGCGCGTCGCTCCGATTCTGCTACAGGGTTTCTGGCTATTTTTACTTGTACTGTATTCTACATTATTGGGCATATTTTCTTGCTTGTTTTCTTTCCAACAAATTCACCTAAGCAACTTTTGTTTTCCTGTAAAATTGTGATCGCAAAGGTCTATTCTTTTGAAAAGAAAAGAAGGAGCATGCAACGCACAGAAATTAATTTTGTGGCAGTTGAATGCAAAAAAAAAAAAAATGCGAAGAGTAGCCTAGTGACCTGGAAATTTGAACAAAATTTCAAAAACACCATCTATGCAATCACGAATGTATAGACTGGGGTAGAGCCGCTCTACATGGAAATGTTACAATAGCGGATCCAGGATGAAATTTTAGGAGGGGCGATTTCGCATCAGCTAGCGGTCGAGAACGTAATTTAATCAATCGTGGTCCCAGTTCACAAATTTTAGGGGACAGAGGATAGGGCGGGGGGGAGACGGAAGCAATACTTATGTAACGCACGCTCCGTTTTTCACTGTTTAGCCAGTAGAACTAATGCTTTTTGTACCCAACAATTCCTGTTTCAACTAAAAAGTCTAGGCGTGATAAAGTCGTTTTATTCTTCGAGCTTTCTTATTCAAATACTCATTACTTGTTCAATTCTTCTTGTCGTGGATTTTTATCTTCAAGCTATACTGCTATCTTAAAAATTGACAAATATTTCTGAAACAGTAGGGTGAAGAATTAACATTTTTACAGATTTTTGCGTTAGTTTCGTCCTGTCATTCTGCTTTTGTTCTTTTTAAAAAAAATTTTTGTATTCCGCATAGTAGGCTACAACAATGGACGAAAGCAAAATGAAACTGGAGGAAAGGAAGAAAAAAAGATGGAACCAACGTAAAAAACCTGTAATTATGATGCTTTTGTAAGTGTTTCTCTGTCTGTACAGGGAATCATAACACATTTCCGCAGTCAGTGAAGATGATTTCAACAATAGTACTGTATTATCAGCTCGTGTGTCTGATTCGGTTTTAGGAGGGGCGATCGCTTCCACCGCCCCCCTCTGGATCCGCGCCTGAAATGTTAAGGGGCAAAAGTTTAGGTCAGATACAGGTGCAGAAATCCTCCGGCTATTCGCCAATTGGCGATTAAGTAGAGCGGTTGACATTTAAAATTAATTTGGTACAGGCAAATTCGGCCAGTGGATTGAAAATAAACGAGACCAAACCGAACAACACATTTTCACTTCTTCTGGGTAGATTTTAATGTTAAACACACCACTTTAAAGGTTTTTCCACCAGCTTTCCAATGGTCCAAATCTCAAGCTCTAGCCCTTGGTGTTCAGCAGTTATGGGGCAAAGCGCTACTGCGATGGAAATTTCTTTGTCATCAAGAAGTTTTTGAAACCTATGCAAGTAGGCTACAAGGCAGTGTGAACGCACTACAAGTATTTATACAAAAATGTTACTATACCAGATGTAAGTGCTCAGTAGATTGACTGAGTTTTCTCCTTGGCAGCCAATGTTAAAACATTAAATTTAGTTTGACGACAGTGTTTCAGATTTGGCAACTAAAAATATTTTGTCAACCAGCCAATGGCCAAGTAAAGAAATATGAATCTGCACCTACATTCACAGCCTAGATGCTTTATGGAGGGTGCCATCAGTTCAACCCGTGACTTTTTGCTCCCGGCTTATGGCACTATGGGACCGTCTATAACGACTTATGCAAGAGGAGTGGATTCATGGAGATACCGTTTTGGACAAGGGGGGGTCGGGATCAGTAAATTTGTGTAGTCACACATACAGTGGAATAGCCTAGCCTAACTATCAAAGCAACGGAAAAAGAACAAAAAGTAAGCAACGATGTACGCTTTGCAATGCGCACAAATTAGGCTTATCTGGCACACCCACCCCGTAGAAAAACCATCTAAAAACCATTGATCACTTCGCTAAAAATTGACCGCTTTCGTCTTAAAAAGAACACCAAAAAGTTCGCTTAAATTCACTTCAAGGACACCTACTTCGTCCTACTTTGTCCTTGAAGTGAATTTAAGCGAACTTTTTGGCGTTCTTTTTAAGACGATTCGATGTTTTCACTGTATTGACCATAGCGATATTGACCGCTGTAAGTAGCCTAGTTTTAACATGTTTCAGCGCTCTAACATCAACTGTTCGTGGATTTAAAATACGGTTGCAGCCATTTGGAATGAATTTCAGAAGAATATCGAGCATGGACGTATTGTAAACTTTTTACCGTAATCTACATACAAACTCAGTAGGCTACGAAAAGGCAGTACAAAATCAAATTCTAGAAGCAAATGGAAGTAGGTTCGAATTTTTATCCAGCAATCTCATTATTTCGTACGTTAGGCTACAGTTTTGTTGTTGTCTCTTAAATATTTTACAATATGCGTACGCGTTGTTCTGATAGCCAACAGCAAGATCAAACGCGAAACTGACACAACTTAAAACTACATACCCTCTCCTGACTTTCGTGCATCCTGCGCGTATCTAGCGTTTGCAACATTTACGTACTGTACTTTTTTGGTGAGTGTAGCAGAACCGTCATGTACGTGGGAAGAAACAAAAGCGTAGCAAGATTTGCATACGTTTGAACTAATGTTTGAGTCGTACAAGAAAGCCAATATAAGGGCACGTACCTTTAAACACGCCAGGCCTACAAAGCACAAGACTGAAAAATTAACAAAACAAGAACCGTATATAACGAAATCCAATCCAAGCTGTTAACCTTCACCTTTAGGTGCGTACTAAACAAGATAACAGCTGATCGTAAAATGACGTAGAACCTGTATCATTTCAACTTGATCCACAGTGTCTTTTAACGAATCTAATCACTCTAAAGGCAGTCAGCTAAAAACGCCACAGATAAAATCAATACTAATTCGTCCAACATGAGACCGTTGCGGTCATTGCCTACTAACTCTCTCAGCCCACTATCAACGTCGTCATTTTATTTTATCTAGCTTCATTTCTCCCCGAGTTTCCAATGCGATGCTGCAGCAGCGTTATGTAATCCGCTTTCGCACCGTCGTGCGATGCGAAACGAAACTTTCCCGATTTTGGGATCGAACCCGAGATAACGGATCGAGAATCGCATCAAATGTATGGAATCATACATCATGTTTTTATCTTGCGATGCTCTAATATGATGACATGCGAAATTCTCGTACCTGCTTACTGGCTTCCTTTGCCGGCCATGTTTATTGACACCGGAGTTACTTCCGGTAATGCGCAGAATGAAAACTAGGAAAAACATTGGTGAGTCGGCAATTCTGGTGGTTGTTGTACCGTAAAGGCAGAAAGCGCTTTGTCTTCTGCAATGCTACTAAAAAGGATGCACAAATAGCGACGTGGTAGTTATGTATGTGGCGCCTTCTCTTGGCAGGATTTAAAAATCTTGTCGATTAGTCAGCAACTTTTGTCTTTTCAACACAAGATGGCAGCAGCTACAGAAACTATTCCTCTGTTGGAAATGTTGAAGGGTATAGGGCAAAAGGGAAGACGTTAACAGGGAAATTAATGGAGTCATTGTGGGGAAGAGTACCACAGGTCTGTAGAAAAGTGAGTATCTAACGCCTATATAATTTATTAACTCTACGATCTAACGAGTATTTAAGGGGAAAGAACCTGGAAAGAACGGGATCAGGAAAAAATTCAGAATTATAGGCCTATTGTGATTAGTAAGAGTTTCGAAGAAGCTGCTCAAAATGGAGCTCTAGGAAAGGCGGGGCGTTGGGAGACATTCAAATTGGGTTCATTTACGGATGATGTGAAGTAAAGGAAGTGATTGGAAGTGCTTATGTGTGCATGATAGAATGGGGGGGGGGGGAGATAAAGGTAGTATCAGGTGGGGAAAAGTTGTGGTATGTGCTTTTTGGCTAGGCGGTATGGTATCTGGATGAGTTCAAAGTTAGAAGGGTGAGTGAATATGACTACGTGAGGCTGTGTGTAAAGAAGAATTATTTTGAACTGATGGCGAAGAAGGTGGGAGGCAAGGCAGGTAGGGTAAAAGGCATGGTTAAAAGGTGGCAGTGTGGCCCTGTTGGATATAATCAGAATGAGGATACGAGAATTCTGTAGAAGGGGATAATTGGAGGTGGCTGGAATGGTATCAGGACGAATTGGATAGGTGGGCACTGGGGCCTAATCACTTTACGGCTGGAGAGGGGGCTGAAGGAGAAATGGGGTGGATGGCTTTGAAGCAAGGCAGGTGACGACGAAGTAAGGGTTTGAGAGGAAGGTTAGAGGGCTCCCGGAAGAGTCTGTCGTTGTAGGATGTATGATTATGTTTCAGGGTGCTGTACAACGAAGTAGGTGAGAAGGACAAGAAGCATGGCTTGAAAGTATGTGAGGGTGAAGGAGGGTGGTTCTGAGGTGAGTAGGATTGGAGGATAGGGATTAAGGAAATGGAGGCAGGATAGTGGAAACGTGCTATAGAGAAAGTATTCATCTGGAAAGTACAGGGAGCAGACGATTAGAATCGGGTGAGAGCGTTACTACAGTGAAGCTTGGGGAAATAAATTGCTGTTCGGGCAAGGGGGGGTGGTAAGGAGCAGGTACGGACGAGGGGAGGAGAGAATAAGGGTGTGGGGAGATGGAGGAGACCCTAGAAGCATTCTTAGTGGAGTGTTGGGGGTTAGAAGGCATCAGGAGTGAGGAGGCCATTCGTCGGCTTCTTGGATGTAGGGGGGAGAGGACTGATGTGGGGTAAAGAACGTTTTCCTGAGTCGTTAAAGTAGGTGGGGAGGCGATTGTCAAAAACGTGCAATGGTATAATTATTATCGGCGCGTCGTATCACGCGGCATTTGATTTTTTGGCAGGCGGCGGTAGCCTGTTTTTAAGGCGTACACCTCTAAATGACACCGCAACTCTGCTATTCCGAACTGCGAAATGCCGTATTATTTTTGTTTCAAGAATTTTGCTTCCGTTAAATAATTAATGAAAACTTTGCATTGTTCAAAAACATTTAGAGTTTTCAATTCCATAAAAAAAATTTACGTCAGCTTTTTTTGTGTATAAACATTCGACGTATTAATTTATCTGGAATACACGGAAGTCAAAAGAGTTTGTTTATTTTGAAACGTGAAGCACCACAAAGATGGCGTCGATCAGCTACCGGGCGAGGTTTGGTTCAATTTCTTTCAATTTCGAAACCATTCGACATTGGTGCTACTTCCCGTGAAACAAATTGTGTTTGCCTTTCAGGCTCAAAGAATTCGACAACCTTCTGCAATCCGACGTAATAGACATCAAGAAACTTCGTTCTTATTGTTTTAACGGTGAGTCATTTACTAGTGATCACTGTAAATAACGCCCCCCTCAGCTGTGATGTGAGGTGAGTGCGTGAGTGTCAACAAACCCAAGTGCTTGATGTTAATGTCATTAAAAAAATAGTAAATATTTACGTTTGCAGGAATACCTGATGAATCGGGAAGACGATCTTTGTGTTGGAAGGTAAGCATATTAGGTGTGGTCGGAATTGACATCTCTGCAATTGGATTGTACCTGGTGTTTATCGTACCTCCGTACTTCGACGTAGTATGTACATGTTCATGCTTCAACTTTCGAGTGGGCCTCATAGGGGCTAGTCACGTAATTAGCGTACATGCGGGAAAAGCACCCCCCGAATGGAGCAAGGAATTATTAAGAAAAATTTTAATTGCTCACTTGCTCACACGGATGCTCTTCCCGTACGTGACCTATCGTCTGCCTTAGCCCCTGTGGTGGGCCCAGTCACATGCGCCGGCTTACAAGGCTCTGCAGGAAGCCGCCGTATCCCATGGTGCAACTGACATGAATGCATACGCTGATTCAAACGAAAAGCCACAAACAAAAGGGCACATTTAAAAAAAAAAAATAGATTCTCAGATTGCCCACGGTCCCTAAGCGTACTTGCTCCACGAAATTGTGTTGAACATCCACAGACAATTTGGAGCCATAGGTCGCCATCATCAGACCTCTGGGCTGTACCGCCAGTAAAAGAAATGATGTTACACTCCTGTTCTCATTGCACATTTTCGACAGCCCGGTGCATACCAGATGTAAACATTAACTCAAATTATAGTAAGCGATGTGATATTTTTGAACTAGGCTGTTTATTTTCCTAAGAGAAGTCTCTCATGTGTGTCAAGATAAAAAACTTTACTTGTTGAGGGTGGTGGGTGGTAGTCTGTGACCAAGGGTACACGGAAGTTTCTTAAGTCACTTTACCTTTCGCTTTGCCTTACATTGACTTGAACTCGCATCGCGTTAGGAGAGAGGTGGTTGCACGGCCATTCAAATTGGTGTGAAACGACAGCGGGTACACGATGGTTCCTGCTAAATCGATGTAGCGTCGCTTTTAGCTAATCCCCCATGCAATCCGTTCTATTCCATGTCCCCATTCAGCTAGCTGGGCTTTCAACTTTGTTTTAAGGCCAAGTGTCAGTTCAGTTTACCACCCTAGCTTTGTGGTGTTTAGGCACACTTGTTTCAACCAATCAAAGGAAAGCAATCCTTAAAGCGACGTAGAAAATGGGTTTTAGGTGGGTACACGTAGGTTATTAAGACGCTTCAACTCCTTACATCGACGTAACGTTGTGGTTTGATTGAGATAAAGCGATTTGGAAGTGGTTTTAGGTGGTTACACGGACGTTGTTAATGCACTTTCAGCACTACATCGACGTTGGTTAAGTCGACTTAAGATAAAGTGACATAAGAAACCTCCGTGTACCCTCGGTCTGTTGCGCAGTTGCCTGCTATCATGGTTCTGTCGTGTTACTGTAGGTTAGTTCAGGGCGTTATCAGGCACATCCTGATCCTAGTGCCTGGGTGGCAAGGGCGGTGTAATGGCTCACGCTGGGAAAGTCACCTAACCCCAACCAAACACTTAACCTGTAGGTTAGTTCAGGTTCCTTGGCATTAATTTTAACGGGGAAGGACACTCATCTTCACCAAGTTAAGATATTAGATCTTTTAAAACTCGATCTCACAATATCTTGCGAATTTTCGACAGCTTTAGCAAGTTTGGTGGTATAACTGCTTCACATCTGTCTTCCTCAGGCACTAAGTTTCAGTCCGTTCTCCGTCTCCAACTACGTCTTCATTTTGTGTTTTGAAAAACGGCGCCTTCCGTAGCTCTCAAAACACAAATTGAAGACGTAGTTGGAGACGGAGAACGGACTGAAACTTAGTGCCTGA